>CAWUFW010002950.1:1800000-1988792 GCA_963921515.1 Calotriton arnoldi
GGGAATTGGTGTTTATGAACTGATTTCTGATGGTTTTCCAACATTCCAACCCTTTTTCCCTGGATATACTCCTCCAGGTTTCCACGGAAACTGAATCCGGATAAGACTAAAACCTGTAAAGAATCCTTCACAAAAAATATGCTATAAATAGGTCTTTTGGAGATCACTTGTAATTTTGTAACTTTACATCTCCTATTTTTCAAAGGTAAATTCATGAAACTAAATTTGCTTTCTGAAACCTGGCATAGATAATATGAGGGAGGGAGGGAATAAATGTATGCAGACATTTCAGCCATATGGTGTTGCTTCTTAAATAATTTTAAACTCAGAAGCATCAATGTAGCATCATGAGTTTGATTGTTAAGCCAAACTGGCACAAACTCCTTGTTTTTCATGTTCACCCTTTGCTCAGATTCCCCAGATACAACCATGCACCACATGGTTTCACATGGCATAAAGAAGGGAAGCTGGCACAAAGCAGGTATTCCCTCTTTCAACACTCTTCACTCAGATCTTGTCAATGGCAGTTTTGGAATGGAAGGACTTTCTCTATTGAGGATAGAGATAGTCTCAACACCCATACCTCTCAATTCTTCCATTTAAGTCATTGGAGCAAGTAACGCATTATATGGAATGCAGCCCACTTTAACAATCTTGATCAACGGGCAAAAACAGTGGCTGGCTTTAGAAATTCGGACATGGGCAAAAAAAATTTGAATTGAAAAAAGGACAACCTTCTTACCACTCAAAAGTATTGTATCCAAGCAAAGTGTGTTTTCTTTATTTTGAATTGTAGCATGTTTACCAAGATATATGTCAGAGATGGGCTCAATACACATTCTTTTTTTATTTGAAATCAGGGACATCCCTTATCAGAGACATCCCAAAATCTAATGGACACTTGAGAGGTATGACCACATATCATCACATCTCTCGTGGCTCCAGAACATGTGGAGTGTTGTATGTGACCAGGCATTGGACATTAAATGGCGTGGGACTTGGGGTCAGTGGGCATGTGGCAAAAATTAGTCATCATCATTATGCGTACCTCATATGTACCAAAACCATAGCTGCTGGGGGAAATTTTTTGAAAGTTATATACAATAGCCGGTCATCATCTATCAAATTACAAGCTAACATGCATGAATATATATCATTGTAAATTGCATGCCTTTGACTTAAACATGAGCCTTTTGTTCTGAACAAACTTGTAAAGGTATTAGTCAGAAATAAAAACACTTTGAAAAGCAGAAGAATTCAGTATTAAACAATAAAAATTGATTTTGCATTCAGGAAAAAAGACGTGAGAGTAGACAATCTGTCCGCCATTAGTGGTCTATCTAAAGGTTTGCTCTAATGTGTGCATGTTTATTATCTACTTAAAATTAATGCTTATTAAAAGTGAAAAAAAAATCTTTTATAATTGCGAAATAGCTTATCAGATAAGCGTGAGGGGTCTAAGCCTGCAACAATAACATTTCTATTTTTTAGAGGACTGTGTGGTCTGTAAGAGATAGCCAAATACTAGCTACTAAATCATCTCGTGCGGGAAATGACAACGATTTTTATGCAAAATACGCCCCATTGATCTACAAGACATGTCATTATGCATGGCCTGTCAGATGATGCTGGGGAATGCTGCCATTGCAGGACCCGGAAATAAAGTATGATATGTTGCACTCGTTCTGTTGTGTACATTGGGTCTTCCTTTATTTCATGTTTTTGTAATGCAGTCCTATGTTAAAAAAAATGTGAATCAGACCAACATCCAAAGATGAAGACCAAGCAAGCTGTTTGCAATGCTTCCAAGCTTTGTGCTTTCACCCCTCCTATTAAATAGTGGGTCTGAGAGTTAATCCTCTGTTTAACATTCTAGCAGATCCCATTAAAAGTATGACTCTGCCTTTAAATTTGTTCTGTGCAACCACTGCAGCCAATTAACTAGCTGGCCCAAAGAATATTTTTTTGTTATTGAAAAATCATATGTTTTTAGAACCTGTTCATTACTTTTGTGCAGAATGGTGTTTTTTGGATTTCATTCGATTTTAAGTAGAGAGGAAACTAAATAACTAAAACGAGAGCATAGATTCTGGATAAAATAACTAAGTGGAAGGATAAAATATGTCCCTTTCGGCAGCATGAAAGCACTTAGTCTGCGTTGCTCTTAGAACACTGGTTCTCTGAGGGCATGCTGATTTGTGCAATCTGTGAGATGCAAATCACTACATTATGGCAATGCTTCCCATCAACATTTAAAAAAAAATATTTTGTAATCCCTTGGCTTGTGGGACAAGCATTAACAGAGACCTGACTGTTACCTTATAATACAGTGTATCCGTGAAGGCAAGACTTCCATTAGTACACCACAAAGAGCAACATGGCGTTTACAGCACAAAATGGCGCTCACAGTTTAATGAAAGATTTCACTTACTTTAGAGTAGTTTAGCAGTGTCCTAAGCTCTAATTTTATGTGTATACTTCACAGAGGGAGCATTACTATTTACAGTACAACGCATGTGGCTTGATAGTTGTTAGATGCCAAAGTACTTCAAGTTTAAGTCCATTGTGACATCACAGGGCGTACACTCTTTGGGGCTTATTTACAAGCCCCTTGCGCCACTTTTGTGTCACTTTTCCCCAGTTAAAAATGACGCAAAAGTGGCGCAAGGGGCTTGTAAATCTGCCCCTTTATATTCTAGACAGTGACTGCTGAAGGTGCATAGCGTGTGCCCTTTGTAAATATTATCATTGCTATACCTTGACTGGACAGCAGGAGTCTCTGCAGCTCTCTTTGCAGACTGGCCATTCTCGCAGCTACACTGAATGTCTGCTGCAATGCACTACTTTATCTGCCTTACCCTAGCAGTCTGAGGCTTTACTCCAAGGGTCATTGACTGGCAGTTATTAAATCCAAAAGAGACATGTAGCTGAACCTATTTTGTATTTGGTCTACATTAGTCTCTTTTTAGGGAAACCTCTCTGGCATGCAATACCGGTGCTGGAACTACAAATGCCAGCATCCACAAATGAATTTGCCCTAATGCTTGGCAAAGCTGGCATTAATGTTTTGGAGGGGAAGCCCCCAGAATGAACGGTCACATTAAAATACATTCTTCAGACTCCCACCTATGCCAGATTGAAGAAGTTTACAATCTGCTCAATTAGTTAAGAGCTGAAGGTACTTCTAGAAGAGCTTTCGAAAGCAAAGTGTAATCAATTAATCTACTTATATAATACTAGAAATAAACAAGAATTGCAGAAGCAAGCTGATAGTAGAATTGTTTTATAATTACAAAATCAAAGTTTATTGTGAGATTTCTGTTCAAGGCCTCTTAACAGTGTGGGACAACCACCAACTATGTATTCTGTTCAACCCTTTATCCTTTGAAAACAGAAATATTTCGTTATGCTCATTTTATTGTAAATATTAACATTTAATTAGGAGTTATTTTATTTCTCAGGGTAGCACACCCATGCAAATACAGAAAATCTAGCACCGTTATGTTTACATTTTTAGCAACCAGAAGTCTAGAATTACGTATTTTTATTGGTTTTTCTAACAGATTGTTTCCTTTCTTATCTCAAACAACAGTCACATTTCAAAGAGGAGAAGGACTAATGAGCAATGGAAGGTATGTGTACAAGAAATTGCCTGAAAGCCAACCTCCCGAACATAAAAGCACGTGTGGGCATACTCAGAGGACATAACACGGGGCATAATGATATATCTGTTGTGCGTTTTAGAGGAATCAAGTCCAGATGTTTCATGCCTCCCAAATGGCTAAGAAGAAATTAGTAGTAAATATCACACAGAATGTGTTCATTTGTTAGCAGAATGTTTATTGCATTAATTAGACATTAGCAAATGAAGTTGCTGTTGTTTAAGACCCCTTATTGGCTGCGACTAAATTGCTGTGAGTGAACATTTACACCTAATCGATCACAGAATAAATGATTCATGGATGATGAATGTGCAGCAGAGTTATGGAGCCGCAACCGGAAACTTTGGCTACTTGATGGAATCTGCTTAGAACTGATCACCACCCAATACATTCTCATCTGCTTCCACTTTGCCAATATGAAGATTGTAATTAGGCCCTCATAATAACTTTCAATCTCCCTTTTGATCAATATGTTCGCAAAAAGTGATTAAGTTTAATGAGGACTAGTTAATGTGGCAAGTGAGCAACTGCCGCGTCTGACTGATGTTACCATAGAAACAAATGTTTCTCTTAGGGGTTGAAGTAGACGAGGTCTATCTGAAATGCGTGATCATGTTGCAATTTATTATTTTTCTACATGAAGACCCGTTGCATTAAGGGAAACCGTGGAAATAGGCCTTGCTAGAACCCCCACCCCAAGAATGACTGGATCTCAACATTTCTACATTTAGGATCCATCCCCTCCTTTGTTGAAAATTCAGGACCCGATTCACAGAGGGACTTACAACTCATAGAGTGACGGGTGCTGAGTATCCCCACTCGTGGCCGAATCTACACACTTGGGGCAGAATCTCCGCACTGAGCACTGCAGTGTGGAGTCTCTGCCCCGATTGCGGAGACTCCGCCCTCAAAAGTCCCTTTGTGAATCGGGTCCTCAATATTCTTTGCAATTAAAATTCTGTTATTGCTTGCAGGTTATTATCATATATATATATATATATATATATATCATATAAGGTGGCATAATGCATCCTGTTTGATGCCTGACCACAATTTTCTTAGATCTGTTATCTCCTGATATCAGGCATGGCATTTAATAAATTATTTGAGCTGAGTGTTCACATCACACAATGCCTGCTCCTACGGCAAACAGACCATCCACATCCCTGGCACCAAAGCAGGGTAGTGACACATAGGCCTCTTTTTGGTGTTAATTTCATGAAACGTCTACCTTGATAAGTTCACAGTTAGTGATTAAGGCCCCTGTAGGTTACATCTTAATTCACTATTGTGCAGTTCAAGAGACTGGAGCAAAATAAATTGCGTGTTTCATCATTATTTTAGCACATTCCAAGATTTTAAATTGTGCAACATTGTTTACAAGCATGATATTCACCCAACTGACAGCATAAAGGCTGTATTTTATTTACAGTAGAGCTGTTACATAGAAATTTAAAAAAATGCACCTTGGCTATATATTGCGCTTTTTAAAGAAATCGATATGGAGTATTAAGGGCGGGTTATGTTCACCATGCATATAATACCTTCTAACGTGAATTTAAAAAAAGTGGAACGTGTTTGTGTTCTTTTGACTGCTAAACCAATTTTTTATTTAATTCTGTTCTTTAATATGCTCATGTAAATTATTAGTTACATGAAGCATTATTATGGCATGGCTTGAATAGTGTTTTATGCAATATAATGATTGCCGTTCATGCAGAGTCCCATAGGAAATCTAAAGTCAGACAAAAGGCCCAAGTTTAGATTCTTAGTTTTGGGCAAATTATTCATGTATCTGCGATTTTTTCCGAAGTGCAAATTCCTCCAGATATAAGATGGAGGAATGTGTATTGAAAAATATGTCATAACGTCGCATAATCAGATGTTAGAACCGAATCTCATGTTCCAGTCGATATCACTCAGTTCTTCCTCATTCGAGAATGTGTAATATCTAATTACCCTCTGATGACAGAACAGTTTTGCAGTTTTGCAATTTACCAGTGAAGAAATTACACTTAAATGGACAAGGCATGGCAAATACATTATGGGAATTCTCTCACTTTATTATGATCACTAATCATGCAGGACAATCTTTGTTTGGGCCTCTCATTTGCATTGTTGGTAATTAAGAGCCAGACAACAGCATATCCTTTGTGTCCCATAGTCTGACTTCCACCCCTTCTTCCAATTTCCTGTGACATATTTATTTCAGTATAATGTAAAAGTATAACTTGCTCCTAGCCATATAACAATAATGACTGATAAACATTTTTCAGTCGTTTTAGGATTGACTAAAAATGCCCAAACAATAAATACATTCTTCCGAATCCTAGATGTGCAGTTTTCATCAGAGCGCCTTTTTTAAATGTCCTCTTTGTTTTGCTTTAGTCGACCGGGGTTGTTAAATTCAAGTGACCCGAGTTACCCCTGGCTTGCAGACTCCTGGCCGGCAACCAGTATGCCTGTAAATAACAGCAATGGCGGCGGACAGAATGATCTCGCGAATTTTGGCCGAGGAGGTGAGTCTTCTGAATAATTAAATACAAAAATAAGATTTTACAAGAACTATCTATTGTCCTTGGAAAAATGTGTGCTTTTAAAAAAATATATAAATAACCTATCTGCATGGCCCTTATTGCCCAAGAGGGCTTTCACTTCTTAGCAAATCACATGTATTCGTTTTCATAGGCATAACACAATATAATGCACCCCCTTTAGAATGTGATGGAGGCCCCTGAGTCTCCCGTATCTCACAGATATTCAGTCTCCCAGGAAGGTTTTGGGGCCCGCGGAAACCTTGGTGCCCCCTGCACAACAGGGCTGCATGGGCCTGCGTTAGACCCCTGTTTGTTTCGTAAGGTGGGTTTCCTATAAACTTACTCCTTTTGCGTTCTTCACGCAAGGCAGAAAGTTCCTCTACTGGGGTATCCTTCCTCTTCGTCCGGCGTAACTCACTTCTCAAAAGTTGTAAGTTTGCCTTCCAGCACCAAAGAGATGTAGGTATTAGATTTATTGTGACTTTCAGTTCTGTGCTTGACCAGTAAAATCTTGTTCGCCTTGCAGTTTTTCTTAACAAACCAAAACATAATTCCATGGTACCGACAGCGCTGGCGCACTTAAAGCGCCAGCGCTACCTTCATACGATGTTCCCTCATTTGCACAGGGGCGTGCCCTAGTCAAATGAAGGAATTTCTCTGACTCTGCTCCCACGCCATATTACAGACGCAGGCTCAGAGTCAAAGAAGCCTTCAGGAGTTGCACTGACAGTGCACCATTTAAAAGGTGGTGCACTGTCAGTGCGCCTCCTGAGAGCAGCCCTCTGCAGGGGGTAAAGGGTATCCCATGGACCCCCCAGACATCCCCATCCAGGCAGGTGAAGTCACTGACTGCACCCACCTGCAAGGGAATCTCTAATCCTCTTTGAAAGTGCAGGCGGGTGCCACCTGCGCTGTGAAAACGCAGAGCAGCTGCTCCGTGTTTTCACATGAATGCGCTGCCCCCAGGGCAGCGCGGGTTCGCAGCAGCCTTGGGGGAGGGCATACACCATAAAGGGGCGCAAACAGTGATAATGTGTAATACGGCCCCATGAGTTTTAAATGTTTCAGTCAATGTCCAAAACATGCGAGTCAGTACAAAGTCTACATTCACGGTTAATACAAAATCTGTAAAACACATAGGAAGACTGGAGCAGCTATACTGAGTGACAAGCAGTGCAGCAAGCAAACTTCAATTATCGAGCGTTGAACTATGCACCCGAATCAGGAAATGTGACATATATCCCTTCCTGTTGGAAATGGCCCTTTTTGCAGGGTTATCCCCAAACTTTTTGCTTTTTCCTCCTATTTTTTCCTGACCTGTGTTTGTTGGCTATAGGGCTCTGGGCACTTTACCACTGCTGATCAGTGCTAAAATGCATATGCTCTCTGTGTAAATTGTTATTGTGATTGGTTATCCATGATTGGCATATTTGTTTTACCAGTAGGTCCCTAGTAAAGTGCACTGAGTGTGCCAGGGCTGGTAAATCAAATGCTTCTAGTGGGCCTGCAGCACTGATTGTGCCACCCACATGAGTGGCCCTGAAAAGATGTCTCAGGCCTGCCACCATGGTGCCTGTGCGCAGTTTGTTAACTGCCATTTTGACTTGGCAAGTGCCCCCACTTGCCAGGCCCTACCCTTCCCTTTTCTTACACATAGGACACCCTAATGGTAGGCCCAAGGCACCCCCCTGGGCAGGGTGCAGTGTATGTAAAAGGTAGGACATGTACTGGTGTGTGTAACATGTCCTGATAGTGAAATACTGCCAATTTCTGTTTTTCACTATTGAAAGGCTATCTTGCCCCATAGGACAGAATGGGGAATGCTTTGTAACATTTTACAAGCATATCTTCCTTTAGGGATAAGATAGAAAAATGGAGTTTGGTATCCCTGAACTCAGGATTTAATGACACATATTTTAGTAAAGATGGTTTTTAAATTGCGTGTTTGAAAATACCACTTTTAGAAATTGGCTATTTTCTTGTTCAACCATCCTGTGTGCCTCTGCCTGTTTGTGGATTGACTGTCTGGCTTTGGAGTGACAGGGGCTTCAGAGGTGCAGTGGCTCCAGGAGTCTGGATGAGTCAGCACTAGGCTGAAGGCCTGATCTGCATTTGGAGTGGTGGGAGGAGTAGCACCTGTACCTGAATAGGGCTGTGCCTGCCTTCCACAATGCTGGCTCCGCCCCCCTGTGGTGTGTCTGGAGCCAAGGCTCACACTGACAGTGGATGTTGTTGTGCACTTGCAGAGTGCCCCCCAGAGCCGGTTTGAACTGGGCTCAGAGGTTTTGGGGTAAAACCCCAGACTTTAGATCATTCCTGGAATTCAAGAGGAACCTTTGCCAAGGAGAAAAGCTGGAGAGACTGAGGAGAAGTACTGACCTAGCTGTGTGTCTGGGGTTGGCCTGCAGGTGCTGTTTCTGCCAAGGAAAGGAGAAGGACTTTCCTGTGTGCTGTGTCCCCTGCTTGAAGGAGATCTCCAAGGGCCTGAAGTGAGATGGCCTCCTATTCAGAAGTCTCAGAGACACAAAGACTTCACCCCCAGCTCCCCTGAACTCTGCTGTTGTGAGTTCTGACCTGCCTTGAGGTGCCTGTGCCAGTTTTGGGCCTCTGGAGGTTGTTGTTGCTGTTTGGGAGCTGGAAGAAAGAAGAAACTTGAAGAACTGCTAAATTCGACGCATCGCTCTTCTTGCGGCTGTTTTCTCAACCCCTCTCCACGGCGCGAGAAGAATTTCCACGTATCGCCGTGCCGCTGTGAAAACCGTTGCAGCGCCTGACGCCACTGTAAGAATCAACGCATCGAGGGATTGCGGCTGAAGAGGACCGACGCAGCACCGCTCGCCGCCACCGCATCGATTGCCCACGCATCCCGGATTTCCACGCATCGTACCTGTGCGCCATGCTTTCCCGGAACCGTCTTGAAGAATCGACGCATCACTCGCCATACAGACCGGACACGACGCAACTCGTCCTCTGCGTGTCGAAGAACTGTCGTATCGCCTCCCCAAGGTCTCAGGAGTGTTGCATCTCTTTATTTTCCGACTCTGCGGCTGTTTGGCTTTGGAACGTTGACACATCTACAGGTACTTTGGTGAAAAGTCACGCATCCATAGTTTTCTATGGTACAAGTTCTTGAAACCTTTTGAAAGTCATATTTTTTAACTGTGTATGTTGGATTTTTGTCATTTTGTCTTGTTTAGTTTAGATAAAGATATTTTATTTTTCTAAACTGGTGTGGTGTCCTTTTGTTGTGTTTTCACTGTGTGTGTTGGTACAAATACTTTACACATTGCCTTTGGGATAAGCCTGTCTGCTCGTGCCAAGCTACCAAGGGGGTGAGCAGGGGTTATCTAAAGTTTGTATCCCCTTACCCTGACTAGAAGCAAGGGTCCCTATTTGGACAAAGGTACCTACCTCTGCCAACTAGAGACCCCCAGATCTAACACTTCCCTTGCTACAAAGAAAGATGAAGACATGGGATCGCACCACTACCAAGAGCTACCCAACACAGTTTGCTATCTGTACAATGGTGTACTGTGGCCCCTCAGTACTTGCATACAAGGAGCATATTGATTGATTCATATATGCTGTGGCCTGTTGTGGTCCCTCAATTATGTACAAAAAGATCATCAAAAGGACAGTTTTTTCTCCCAGACTGGCTGCAGCTAGCACACTTACCCCATTAAAATGTGGATGCCTCAAGTGTCTGCACTAACTCAGCCTGCAAGGCCAAGAGAAGCACAGAGAGGCATTCACCTGCTAAATTTTGTCTGGCACCCCTCATGCCCTTCTCCAGGAAACAGACAGACCTTATGAGGATGGGTACAGTCACCAACATCAGGTGCACCTTCTAGATGGGTCATGGACAACAATATGGAAACATGGACCCTGCCTCTTTTTAGAAGGAGAGAAGAGACACCCAGGGGAGGATGCACTCACGTTCTGTTGTTGCTTACTAGAGAGTCCCTTGGATCATTCATGTTCCCCTCTCATATAGCTTCTTCTGGTGGTGTGCTATGTGTTAGCCTCCTCCAGCATAGAACGAACTCCTTCTGAGGTTTCATCATGTTTATGAACCTTACCACCATACAAATAAGGTATTTTACTTTTTACATTCCACAGGTGATAATTTTGCATCTGCTCAATGTATATTACCGAAGGGGCTTTAAAGACCTGTGCAACATTGTGGTAGGAGTGCAAGTAGTAGCACAATTCCAATTACCCTCTTGTGACTTTTTCAGTAAGAAGGCTTTAGAAATCTCAACCCTCATTGTTTTTCACTTCAGTAAATGTAGCATATATTTTTCCAAAATTATTCTCTATAGATATATAGTTAATTGTGTTCAGTCAGTATGAAGGCCCGAAAGAAAATGTGCAGTTGTTATGTAATGGCCATCTGAATTAATTAGATATTAATATACAAATGTGCCTAATCATATGCATTATATCCTGTATATTCATGTCCAGGAAAAGTGTTATATTGTGGAGTAGGGTGTGTATATATGTGTCTGTATATGTATGTGTGTGTAAATATATATATATATCTATTGGCCATGTGTGCTCTACTTCTGTTCACTACAAAGGAGTGTGGTTTGGTGTTTTGGTGCAGCCACATGCACCGGAGGGTACCCATCCCCAAGTGTTTTGGCGGTCATTGTGGCAACTTTTGGAAACTCTAAACGCAATTGGAAACGCCAAAACCGCCGCTTTCCTGTAGGAGTGTCCTGCCAGCTAAAGTGTTGGACTGTGATTCTACAGGGTGCCACTACTTACTTAAGCGGTGGCTGCAGGCTGAAAACGGGTTGTTCGCGGTGGGATGAGGGTCCCTGAGAGTTGCTTGCTGCCCACGGAGAGATCGAGGTAGGCGTGGGGAAAGGAGCAGACACCGCCCACTTGGGCAGTACTTACGATGTGTGCCTGCTCCACATGGACTCGGAGCTCCGGGTTCGAGCTATCCCCCTCGCCAGCCTAAGCAACACCTCAACCAATCGTAGAGAGGCAGTGTGTTTTAAAAGTGGGCTTGGACAGTACTTACTATTTGGCGGCATCTGAGGAGTCATGTAGACGAAACACGTCATGCCGAAGTTTATATTAAAAAGCAACTGTTTGCTGGACCCGTGTGTGCTCTACTTCTGTTCACTACAAAGGAGTGTGGTTTGATATATATATATATCCTACTGGCGCTTGCCAGTAGGTAGTTATAGTTAGGGCCATGATCCTATGCAAAAAGCGTTTTTTGACGTGCCTATATCTTTGGCGCCATCTGACGAATCTTCATAAAATTTTCCAAAATAAAGTGTCATAGTGAGTCTTGTGTATGGAAAGTTTTGGGGTGATCTGTCAGGCGGGAGCAGAGAAAAAGGTGGGGGAGGTAAAAAATACGATTTCCTATGTTAATTCCCATAGGAGATTTGAGCACGACTACAGCCCGAACCGCTACATGGAATTACACCAAATTTGGCAGGAAGACAGATTATGGTTCGCAGATCACGCTTTCAGTTATCCCCGGTGTAAATCCATTCAGTAGTTGTTGAGAAATTTTATAGAAAGCAAATAAGGATATCTGGATGGAGCTAAGCACAGATCTCAAGCACAGATCTCATGGTCATCTTGGGACTCAGCTTCAGCCGAGCTCCACAAAAATGTTTTAAAAAAGAAAAGTGGGCAGGATAGGAGTACCCTGACCCCCTAGGTGTGGTGGTGGGGCCCCCCTGTGACCACGACAGGCCCTAAAATCACTTTAAAAAAAAAAAACAATTCCTGTGAAAAGGCAAGCTGTGAATCCATGACAAAAATAAAAACAAAAACAAGCGTCGGCTCCCGTGATTGTTTTGAATACAGCCCCCAGGTGTGCAAGGTCCCGGGCATTTTTTTTAAAAAAGGAGGTGTTGTGCGCAAAGGCGCATGGGGCCTCCCTCCTAAGGCCGTGTTAGACCTGGCACCATTGGCGTGGGTCTCCCTTCTATTTTTTTACTGTTGCCTCCTATGTTTTTGCTGGTCTAGATGCTTTGGGCACTTTGTCACTGCTGTTCAGGGCCAAAGTGCAAGTGCTCCCTATTGTAAATTGCTGTAATGGATTAGTGACTCCATGATTGGCTTGTTTGATTTACTTGTCAGACCCTAGTACAGTGCTCCATGAGTGCCCAGGGCCTGTAAATCCAATGCTGCTGGTGGGCTTACAACACTGATTGTGCCACCCACAGAAGCAGCTTGTAAAATATGGCTCAGGCCTGCCATTGCAGAGCCTGTGTGCAGTCTGGGACTGCCATGTCGACTTGGCAAGTGTACCCACTTGCCAGTCCCTAAACCTTCCCTTTTCTACATGTTAGTCACCCCTAAGGTAGGCCCAAGGTACCCCTATGGGCAGGGTGCATTGTTTGTGAAAGGTAGGACATGCCCTTCTGTGTGTGGCATGTCCTGATAGTGAATTACATCCCATTTCGTTTTTCACTATTGCAAGGCTACCTGTTCCCATAGGCCAGAATGGGCAGCTTGATTATAACATCTTATAATCCTAACTGACCCAGGGAACAAGGTAGAAAAACGAGTTAGTATGCCTGAACTCAGAATGTTAAAATACATCTTTTAGTGTGGGTGATTTTTACATTCTGTGTTTGAAAATACCACTTTTAGAAAGTAGGTATTTTCTTGCCTAACCATCCAGTATGCCTCTGCTAGGTTTGTGTATTCCATGTCTGGTTTGTGAGTGACAGGGGGCTGGAGAGGGCTTTGGCTCCAGCAGTCTGATGAGTCAGGGCTGGGCTGAATAGGACCTGGGTAGAATAGAGAGTAGGGGGAGGAGATTTCTTTTCAGCTACCTGGGCCAGGTCTGCTTTCAACAATGCTGTCTCCACCTCCTGCCAGGAAGCTGCACCAGGGAGGACAGAACTGGTTTTGGCTGGGTACAGACTCTCTGCCTTCAGAGAACAAAGGATTTTGCAATATAAATATTGGGGCCCAGACCCCAGAACTTTAGATCACTTCTGGGAATCAAGACGAACCTTTGCCAAGGAGAGAAACCAAGGAAGCTGAAGGAGGAGACTGCCCCTGCACTGGTGACTGTTTGGGGTTGGCCTGCAGTGGTTACTTATTGCCAAGGAAAGGAGAAAAGGAACTTTGTGTGTACTTTAATCATCTTGAGGAAGATCTCCAAGGGCTTGAAACTGAGCTGGCCTCCTGTTCTGAAGTCTCAGGGACACAAAGACTTCACCCCTTCTGTCTTCCTGCATCTAGAACTGCTGTTTTAGCTGCTACAGAAGGAAATTGCAACACCGACGCCGTAACCCTCACCGAAGCCGTGAGCGCTGCTCCGACTTGCGACGTAGGCCCAATGCCAGCTGCCGTGCCACATCGACACCAGCGAGCGACGCCGTAACCTGCCCGAAGCCGTGAGTGCTGCTCCGACTGACGACGTGGGCCCGACGCCGGCTGCTGTGCCGCATCGACTCCGAAGCCGACTTCATCATCGCGGAGCCGATCCTCGACGTGGGTGACGCCCCTGAATCCATCGACATCGCGACATCGTAAGGAACAGTGGTTTCAGCGCCATCGTGACGTCACCTCCCCGACGCAGTAAGGAACCATCGTCTGGCCTCCCCTGCGCTGCAGTAAGGAACAGAGGTTACACCTCCCCTGACATCGTAAGGAGCCGATGCCGCGCTGCGCCTACGAAGCCGCACCTCCCCGACGCCGTGAACTGCCGTCTTTGTTTTCATCGCTTTTCCAAGGTACTGTTCTTTGTGGGTTTGTTTGACTCCGGGCCCGACGCCGCACACCTCGCGGTCGGCGCCGTACTTTGGGATTTCTATCTGTCATGACTCAAAGTGGAGTTATTTGTTGCTACAAGCTTGATTTAAGTGAATAACCTATTTTTAAGGATATCTTGAGAACTGTATTGTGGATTTTTGTCGTTTGGTCTTGTGTTAAATCTAGATAAAGTTTACTTATTTTTCTAAACTGGTGTGGTGTCCATTTGTAGTGTTTTCACTGTATTACTATATGTGTTCACAAATGCTTTACACACTGCCTCTGAGATAAGCCTACCTGCTCGTGCCAAGCTACCAAGGGGGTGAGCAGGGGTTATTTTAGGAGTGTAGCCCCCTTACCCTGACTAGAAGCAAGGGCCCCTACTTGGTCAAAGGTACCTACCTCTGCCAACTAGAGACCCCCAGTTCTAACAGGCCCATTAAGCCACAGGGACCGGCACCTTCCAGGGGATTTATTGATGAAAAGGAGGTGACGCACGGGGCCCACCCTCCATGGGCTTTACAAGCCCCAGGGACCACCACGCCGTAGCTTGATGGGGCAGGCATGCGTCCCCCTCCCCAGCCCTTGGGACCACCACCACCTCCCTGGGGCTAAATAACACCTAATGGGGGGCTGTGCAGATCCCCCGGGCCCTAGGGACCACCACCTCCAGTTCCAAGATGCATTGGTTCCGAAGCCAATGCGCAAAGGATGTGTCGGTTCCACTGGAGCAAGCACCTGGGTTCACTTTCAATGAATCAGACACAGGAGCAGAATGGAAGACTTTGATGCCCGTGAGTCTTCTAAGAACAGGATGCTAGTCAGCTAGTCCTTGGAGCCACTATGGGTCAAGTGGTGAAAGTTCAGTCAGAGAGAGCAGCAGGGCAGCACTCTTCCATAGCAGCAGTCCAGCAGAGTGGCAGTCCTTAACACAGCAGTTCTTTGTCTTGGCAATTTGGTTTCAGGTCCAGAAGTGTACTGAGTTGGTAGGGTCAGAGGTCCAGTACTTCTACCCAGTTGTGCCTTTGAAGTGGGGGTGACTTCAAAGAAGGATCTTTGAAGTGCACCGAGGTTCTTTCATCCTGCCCTGGCTCCACACTCACTGCAGGGGGGTATGCAGCCCTTTGTGTGTGGACAGGGCCCAGCCTATTCAGAAGTGTGAGGCTGTGCCAAGCTCCTCCCTCCCTTCCTCCCAGGAAAATGCATGTAGTCACACCCAGCCTTCCTCTGTGTGTGGCTGTCTAGAGGGAATACACAAAGTGAGCTGTCACCCAGCCCAGCCAGTGATCAGAGACAGTCAGCAGGCACCAAGTGGCTAAGAGCCAGAAAATGCTTAACTTTCTAAAAGTGGCATTTTCAGAATAGTATTGACAAATCCAACTTTACCATTTAAGAGGATATATCATTAGCATTCTATAGGTGCTAAACATGACAACTCTACCTTCTCTCAATTAGGAATTACAGCTTATTAAATGAAATAAGGAATCCCCAATGTTTACCTATGAGAGGGGTAGGCCTCTCAGTAGTGAATAATGAATTAGGGAGTTTTTCACCACCAGAACATGTAACATCTAAAAGTGCATGTCTTACCTTTTGATTACACAGCACCCTGCCCTATGGGATACCGAGGGCCTCCCTTAGGGGTGACTGATATGTAATAAAGGGGCAGTGTAAGGCTTGTCAAGGGGTTTTAAGTGCTAAGCCGACATGGCAGAGTAAAGTGCATGCACAGGCTCTGCAGTGGCAGGCCTGAGACATGTTTATGGGCTACTTGAGTGGGCGGCACAAGCAGTGCTGCAGCCCCACTAGTAGCAGTTAATTTACAGTCCCTGGGCACATTGAATGCACTGTACTTCAGACTTACAGGTAAATTAAATGTGCTAATTATAGATAAGTCAATCAAACCATGTTTAGGGGAGAGAGCACGTGCACTGTTGAGCAATGGTAAAGTGCTCAGAGTCCTAAGGCCAGCAAAAAAGAATCAGCAAAAATATGAGGCAAGCAGGCAAACAATTTGGGGAAGACCACCCTAAGTCTGTTAGGTCTAACAAGGAATAACAAAGGTTAGGGTATACAGTTATGGTTTAGGGACTGGGGTATAGCATTTGAATTTAAGGGTTTGCTATGCACGGGTTAAGGTTATAAGTTTAAGGTTGTACATTCAGAGGGTATAGGGTTAAGGGTTTGTGTTAGAGGATTAAGGATTTAAGGTTTGACAAATGATTTAGGAAGTTATAGTTTAAGGGAAGTAGTTAAAAGTTTAGGGTTACAGTTATGGGCTTACAGGTTTAGCATATAATGTAAAGGATTAATTGTTTCAGCTATAGGATTAAGGGTTTAAGGTATAGTTTCATGGTTCTGAGGTAGTGAGTTATGTTTTGGGGTATAGGGTTAGAATGAGCAGCATGTGGTTAAGGGTAAGGGTTCGACTCTGATTATTGCAAGTGTTTCAGGGTTGTAAATTAGTTCAGTTTAAGGTGCATTGATTATTATTAGAGTGCTGAGCTATTTTTAGCTTCCTTGAATGAAAAAATACAAAGTGTTGCTTTTCACTGTAGCACTGCACTTAATTCGTGTTAATGGAGCAAATTTCCATTTCGAAGAGATGGTATTCGAAGTTTTAAAAATGAACCGGTGATATTTATTCACTAAAAAATCTAAAAGTATAAAGGTTTATTTGTGATTTTATTGAGTGGCATAGCCTGCTGTGTTGGGCTGTAATATTATTATAACATTCCACAGGAATGCCCTAATTAAAATCAGTCATCAAGGGAGACAAAGGACTTTAAAAATTACCATGGCTCTTTACAGCTCCCTACCTCGCCCACAAGTCCACTGGTCCCTTATTGCCACTTCATTGTCAAATGCTATCAACTCCAGTAATAAATGATAAACTTGCTAGCAGGTTCTGTGAAAGAACATTCCCTCAGCTCTGTAAAAAGTCTTTGATTCCTGCGGCGAGGTTGAGGCACAGGCTTTGGAGACTTCCCCATCCCTTCATCTGGCTGGAGCTTGCACTGCTCCTGCATGCCAGTGCCACAGGGGAAGGAAGGTGGTAGCGCTTATTTGCCTTCCTCAACTGAATGTTGATGGCCGCGATCCTATACCAGTATTTTTAGCTTGCTGCTGCTCCATCGTCTTTTTTGAGCCCTCAACATTCCAGCATTTTAATCAGTATTACGGAACAAAATTTGTTGTGAACCTATTTTTCAAATGCACATCTTTATAAAAGAGGATTGTGTTTTTCATGATGAATATCAATGGCATTAGTTCTTTAGTCATTCTTCTGTTTCAAATTATTTTATGTGAATTCTTCAAATATTAGGCACGATTCACAAATCGTTTTTTTAATTTTTTTAACCTAAGTGTAATTTAAGTCTTCAGAAACGGACTTTACAGACCTACATGGCACATCCCAGTGAACAAAATCAAAATGGGTGAAATTTTAAAATCATAAAAAATGCACTTGCATGATTAGAGAATCCATCAGTATCAAAATTTAAATTGCTGGAAATGTAAGTAAAGATTAACAAAAAGGAGTACCCATGTATGATAATGTAAAACGCATCAGCCAATCACAAATTCGAACGTTTTTATGTATTCATAGAAATTGTATGGTCATGAAACGCTTCTTAAGTCACTGCTAAAAAAAAAGGGTGGAGTACATTTAGAACTACACTTTATTATTTTGTCTTTTCTGCACATCTAAATGTAATTTTGGTGTGCAGAAACACTTCTAATGCGAATCAAATTGCACAGTGTGGCTTTATGATATTGTACAATTACCTTATAAGTGAGTTAGTGGTATCATTACCTACAATAGCCTCCTGCTTTCTTCCAAAAATAGACAATGAAAAACATTTGTAGAAAATATCACGATTACCATAGATAAGGGCTTTTCAGCTTGAGGGTGTCTACAAAGTTTACAAAACAGTGTTCATATTATGGCACACACAGATGCAGTTTACAACGTGGTTTTATGTCACATTTACTGTGCATCTTCACAATACATCATGTGCATAAGTATTATACTAGCTTTGTAGCAGCATCCTTTTAGGTGTCTTCTTCATTCCAATACATTTCGTTTGTGACACTTGTCTTTACGATTAACACAAGATGTCTCATTCTTGGTTACTTTTGTAAACAAAGTTATGGAAGTGGATGAATGAAACATTAGCGAGCCTTAGCATTAAATGTTTAATCTTCAGGATGAATTTTTCAATCTGGTGTTTTCATTCCTATAATTTGAGAATTGGTTTTGGACTGGATATAATTGAAATGTGATGACCTCCTCAAATGTTTCATTGTCCCTTGTAGATTTTTATTGGTTCTGACACAGAATGAGCAATTGGAAGCATACCCTTGTTTTGAAATATTGCAAACTTCACATTCACAGTTAAAGGTATGGGGGAAAGATGGCTTTATGCAGCCAGTCGTGAAGGACGCGTGGTAGGCCTGTCACGCACGCTGATAGCTTGCCGTCGGTTATACATCATCTCCCCTTCATTGGCTCATGGGCTCTCTCAGCTGAAATGCAAGCGTTCAGAGTGACACATTTATTTTACATCTCGAACCTTGGTGGTTCCTGGCTGCCTGTGCATCACTGATTTGTTTCATTTCCCTATGCTCACCGCAGATGTTTTGCCAACAGTGCCAGGGCAAGGAGATAAAACCTCGACCATGCTTTCTGATGGAGCCATTTACAGCAGCATCGACTTCACGACCAAATCCAGCTACAACAGCCCTGGGCAGATAACACAGGCTACGCCGTATGCTACTACGCAGATACTGCATTCAAACAGTATCCACGAGTTATCAGTCGATTTACCTGACCCGCAGTGGAAAACTTCAGTGCAGCATAAAACTGAGCTGACTGGTTTAGGTTATTCTCTGCCAGATCAAGGCAAGGGAAACAATGGTAAGTACATGTTTCTGTTTTCTGACTGATACTGTTCTTACCATCTGTGCATGCATTGTGAAATTAGCACTTAGTGGTACAAACTCTTGTACTGTTACATCCTATTAAATTATACCCTACTAAACATGTACCCTTCGTGCATTAGTCTAGGCAGAAATAGATTCCTCGTGCTCTTCCTTAAATCAGTACCCTCTGTCTTTCCATTTCAACCTGCTAGATTAACTAGTTATCCTCCTCATGCCAGCTTCTGATTGCTAACTGCATGATATGCATGTGCTCGTGCTGTGAACTAATCACATGATGCCACTGTGACCTTTGACCTTTAACCCTTAGCCTTACTTTACATCCCTGACTACCGATTGGCTGAGGGCTTGTCTAATAGAATGCCACACAACCAGTCACAGGATTTCAGCACCACCAGCTCACACAACAGCTCTGAACGGAGTGGCAGCCTCTCAGGTTGGTTTTGTTTTCTCAAAAGAGAAATCATTTGGTTGTAAGCAGCTTGATCGATTTTACATTTCACGATACGAAATACTACAGAATAACAGCTTCAGCACATGCATGTCATGGTTTATTCTTGTTCATCTTGTTCTGTGCAATTATCTTGTTAAGCGAAAAGTGCAATTAACATGCATAATAATTTAATACATGCATAACAGTTTATTGATTTTTCTTTTTGATATTTCTACTTGTTCAACTGCAAGTGTTCAGCATACCCAACCTAGGCTTTCTTTTATTAATACTATTAGCATAAACATTCTTCCAACAGATGCGAAGCCTAGTTCACTTCTCAGAACACTGATTTAGGTCTAGCCTACAGACAGCTTTATCTTATTGTTTTTCAACACCTACTGTGAACAATTCAATATAAAAGTGGGCTTCGGACGCCCTTTACTCATGATTCGATGTGTTTGTATTTGTAAACAGACATCACTTTCGGATATTAATCTTTGTAAAAGCCCCTCCTGAGTATATTGTGCTTGATACCATGCTGGATGCTTTCAGAACATAACTGTGCAAAAACCATTAATTTCATTGTATGTTGCACTTTGTGTAGCATTATTTGATAAAATGCATACACTATAAATGAAAATCCCTTTTGTATAAAGAAAGTGCCAGTGCCATTCTACACTATTCATTAATAAACATATGGCACACATATCTAGTTTATATTAGAAAGAAACTTTGATTTATTTGATTGAAAAAGGGATATCCAGGAAAAACGCTTGGGCCTGATTTAGATCTTGGCGGATGGGATACTGCGTCACAAACGTGACGGATATCCCGTCCGCCTTATTACAAGTTCCATAAGATATAATGCTCTTTCAATACGGCGGGCGGGATATCCGTCACGTTTGTGATGGAGTATCCCATCCGCCAAATCTAAATCAGGCACTTAGAAATCTGCACTTTTGCTGAGGCTATAAAGCTTGTTGTGTCCTAGAAAACGATAAAAAGCAAACACAACATATGCCAATATGCACATAAGAGAAACTGTAAAAATCATCCAAAAGCATGAGTAGGCGAATGGGGAAGTTCTAAGTTTTATTCAGTGTTCTTAAGAATGGCTATTGCCCTTAATGACAATAAATGGGATTAACTAAGGCCTCAAAACATAAAATGTTACTGCAACTAATCCGTAAAAATAACTGGCAACAAACTGATTGTGGAAATTATTCTGAAAAAGAACAAAGGTGAAGTGGTTGTTCTGAGTCTGCAAAGTATCAGGCATCTCTACATGAGGATGCTAAAAAAGAAGGATGGGTGATTAAGGTGCTGTGGATGTGAAACAGTGACAGTCCCCATACACGAAATATGGTGATCCCCCCATAGCAACAATGATATTGTCTTGTCCACAGTCAGGCAAAAATCTCTGGTATGATTTCTGAAAACGGTGTTAAATCAAGACATGATGGATCTGAAACATATAAACAGCCTACTGTTTATAAAACCAGCAGTATACACTAAACAGTACAGTAGTAAGGAACATTCTTTCCATTGAGCAATATTAATTCATTTATTTTTATTGGGCTACTGATACTGGTGTGAATTCTAAAATAGAGTGAAGATATGTAGTTATAGTTAGTCTTACAATAGGGAGTTTAGTCTACAATATAGTAAAGGCCTCATCCCGAGTTCGGCAGAGCGGCAGCAACGCCATGAATTGGCAGTCCACCCGCCCCTCAAATTTGCAAGTCCTTTACTCTGTTTAGATTTATAGAGAAGGTTTATACCATAGGACCCTACACTGTCTTCCCCATTGTAAACATATCCACTGGCCACGTCACAGTGATGCTGTCAAACCCTTTTTGAGGGCAGGACTTCAGGCAGTCCTATTCCCTGTCTGTGTCCATCATTCAAGACGTAATAGACATATCAGGGAAAATGCCTACTGGCCCCCACGTGCAAAAAGAAAACTCCCTGTGCCTTGAGCCATTTAGTTTTTTGTTTAGAGAAAACAATCTCTCAAAATGTTTGCAGAGCAGGCACTTTAAACATGGCTCTCTCTCAGAAACCAATTCACTGATGTGAAGGGAGTAGCCACAGTAGTAGCTGCCTTTACAGCACAGAGATCGTCACCAGGCAAGCGGGCACCCCC
Source organism: Calotriton arnoldi (assembly GCA_963921515.1). Lineage (NCBI taxonomy): Eukaryota > Metazoa > Chordata > Amphibia > Caudata > Salamandridae > Calotriton > Calotriton arnoldi. Next base: position 1,821,463 of record CAWUFW010002950.1, read on the forward strand.
GGAGTCTAAATGAGGCTCTATATGTTTCACCATTATAAAAAAATGTGTCACACAGTCAAAGTAATTTTTGCCCAAACTGTGGATCAGGACCCACTGATGGGTCGCGGAAGTCCTGGTCATTATATAAGAAATATATAAAATGATTAGCCCTGTTTTTGCACCAGTGCTAAGGTGGTGAACAATACCCCTAAGTCTATTTTTAAAACAAACCCTTGCAATTATTTGCAAGCAGGACTCCAGTTAAAGTTTTCAGTATTAGTTGTTTCGGTATATTTTTTACTTCAAAAAGCAATTTCATCAGAGAATGTGCTCAATAATCATGATTATACACAACCATACCTCTTGTGCATAACTTTCACACCTAAATTAAGAAATATGGATGTGTCCTAACGGCCAGAGCTGCTGACTTTGGCTCTGGGGAACCAGGGTTGAGTCCTGGTGTTGGCTAAACATCCGTTGATTCTGGGCAAGTCACATAATCTCGCCTGCTTATCCTGTGTTCTGTCCTGACAAATGCCACTGACTCTTCTGAGTGAACAGGCACAAACATATTGACGGTTTGAGTGGTGATGGGATGCTATTTCCCCTTTTCTCCACATTATATTTTTAATACTAAGTGGCACCACACCCAATATAAAGCTCATATTGGTGTACCACATTGGTTTTTACTTTATTTCACAGGTTCATGTATAGTTAGAACTGCCTCCCTGGCTTCAGAGTGTAGGCCACTCTTCATCAAACCGGGTTTTTGAAGAGCAAGGGGAGTCCTATGAAGCATGACACTTGGTGGTGTGTGAGGACATTCCATCACTATTTTGTGTATGTCCAATAGTAGGCTGAAGTAACACGGGCATAATGCATAATATGCTGAATTAAAATCTCTAAAGTCACTCTGGAGGCTTTTTTGGGTACATATAGTACCACTTTTCTAGGGTCTAACAAGTAGATTAAATATGCCAATTGGGTGTAAGTCAATATTACCATGTTTAAAGGAGAGAGCACAAGCATTTTACCACTGGTTAGCAGTGGTAAAAATGCGCAGAGTCCTAAAGCCAGCAAAAATAAAGTCCGCAAAAACAGGATGCTGGAAGGCAAAATGTTGGGGGGAAACCTCTCAAAGGATGTCAGGTCCAACACCCACAGTCTGCTGCATAAGTGGTTTCTCAAGTTTGCAAAAATCGCTGGTATCAACATCAAGATGTTTCAGAAGCCTTGTGATTTTAGTGGACAAATGCCACAGGCCAGCACACTGCTCTGAAAAGTGTTCCAGCCACAGACTCCAGTGCAGTTCAGAATTTTGCCCAAAGTCTGATATTGAAGGGTGTGGTCAAGGCTGTGAGGTTTGCAAACAATGACAGTTATTACATTAAAGAATCACCCCTTCCTCATGTTGATGAAAGCTAAGAGGGTTGCGAAAGTTTGTTGTTCTAAAAACTGTGTCGTGGCTCTAAAATGTTTGGGAAGCTCTAAGTGAAAAGAGCTAAGTCCTGATGAATGATTGGTAGCAGAAACAACAGCTTAACAAATGTGAGTCATCCGATTTCATATGGCCATTGTATTTTTTGGTTCAATCTGTAACTGAACATTGACCGATATTTAGCAAATAGTTAGAGAAGTATTTGTTTAGGCCTTCATGTAAAAGAAATTGATGAAATCATCAGCGGATGTTCCAACTTAGACAGTGCTACCTCGTGAAACTCTACATTTTAAATAAACTTGCACATTGGAGGACTATTTGGCAGCCCAACAAACCAACACATTTTCAAAGACAATGAAGTACCTAGATGTAGCATTTATGAACTTTCATTAAATTTGATTTGTACTACCAATTTTTCCTGAGTAATGTTGTCTCCCCGAAGCATTGTAGAGTAGTACTGGTTTTGTTGTATATCTTATTTAACAAAGAATACCAATGATGTTGAGTTGATTGTTACTTAAACGTCATATTTGTTCCGTTTTAATATGTTTTGTTATGTATGCAAGACACTGGTTTAGGCTCCTCCAGGATTAGATATAAAACACCATAATTGTGATCATACATCTTGTGTCTGTTCTCATGATATTGGAATGATGTGAGGTTATATGTGCTGAATTGTATCAATTATAGGTGGAAAAGGTGGAAAAAAGAAGAAAAACAAAAACAACACAAAATCACAGAAGAACAATGGTTCTAACTGGGCTAATGTACCCCTGCCACCACCTCCAATTCAACCCCTGCCAGGCACCGAGTTGGAGCATTATAACATGGAACAACATATGGGGTAAGGTGATCATTATTTCTTCTCAATACATAGCAACCTTCTGGGCACGAATCAATATATTTAAAATTATATTTCAGGCCATATAAATATGCAGATGTATGGCACATATGTTCAGGTTTAGTGACAATGTGAATAGCAGTATAAAGTTGGTCATGTAGTGGCTTCATTTTTCATTTGTTAATAAGCATGTGGTGAGAAGTGATATATATATATATATTCTGTGTTTTTTTGCAGTAAAATGTGTCCTCATCTATATAATAATATAAAATGAGAATGCCGATCTAGGTTTGTTTACCATGAAACCAGTGACACTTTCTGATGTTGGAAAATTTAGTATTAACTGATTCTTTTTTCCAAATCCTTTCTATTTGATATTTTCGTATAGTGCAATTATGACAATTTACATAGCTGCTTAATGTAAATTGAAGTAAAATGAATACATGTCTTTCATTGAAGTTTCTTTTTAGTCCTAATATACAAATGCAATTACAATTTTGAAAAGTAATAGGGAATTAATTAAAAAAAATATATATTTGTGTGTTTGAACTGATTTAAGAAAATGAGTCCTATTAATAGATGCTTTGTACATAATGATGTTGTTTGAGGATATGATGGACTGTCAATATCCATTAAGAAGCAGGCTTCTGCATATGCAAATGAGTGGTAATGACTTTGAGAGAGACGTTACATGACATATAGAGAATATTTGCATACAGGTTGACATTTCAGTAAGAAAGCTAAGTGTATTGAGGGGCAATCGACTGATGGCAGAAGAAAGGATCAACAGCTTCTTAGTTTAGAAAGTTAACATTGAGGCTTCTCTCAAATTAGGAGAGTGAGAAGATCGTGCAGTGTTGACTTTAAAGCAAGGTCCCAGACAATTAGATGAATCAGATGTGAATATGGCAAAGGCAGGCTTAACAAACTGGTAAAAAGCTTGTCTTGTAGAGTGTGTATTGGCCCATAGCATTAAAAGAACTGTGAAAAGTAAGGAATTGATATGACCTGGATTGATCTACACATATAATCTTTGCTTGTGTTTGAAGATGTGTTTGATGGCGAGAGTAAAGAAATGGACCTGGAGATGATGAATCACATTGTCAATGGAAAGGAATGAGGACTGTGAAAGCCCGACCAATACTCTATTGCTTTATTCATTTTAACTCTTAACAAAAGTAAAGATCGGGTTTTACCTGTTTCAAAGGGTAGGAATGTGTGGATTTTGTTCATATTTTGTAGTTGAACCCGGTAGAATGGCATCAGCTATGCTGGGTTAAATAAGAGAGCAGAGAGTGACATGCTCTTATTGGAAAATGTTGGTTAGCACACAGTCTTGGATAGTTGATACACCAACAGTTGTAGAGTAAAGCCAAGAAAAGCTAGATACGACTTTCCTTTGGAAGCATTGCACAAATTTATGAAACCATAAAAAGCATCTGCTACGCTGCTGCATATAAAATGGGGTTGCCACATTTATGTCTAGTTGATGTGGTGTAGATTAAGTATCATACTTATTCTTGAAATTTCTGGGGAAAAATTGGTTGAATTCATGCTGTTCTATGACATCTGCTCTTTCAGGAGTTCCAGTATTCATTTTCCTATAGCTTGCAACATGTAGTTTCATAGGAGAATCATTCCCCTTGCTTTTATTATTCAAGAACAGGTGAAATATTTTGTCATTTTAAAATTTAGACATTTTAATTTAAACACCATTAAAACATTGGTGTTATTGTGCAACAATTATGAACACATTCTGTCCAGAAATATCTTGGAGTCCAAATTCATGTTCACTATTAAATGGCAAATGGAAATGTTTAATGAGGCCTGGAAAGGGGGGGTACCTATGCAGTGGAGTTGATATTACATACATTTCATTTTTTCTATGAGTGGCTGGCAAGTGGTTCCTAGGTCCTGTGTTCAACTGTGTAGTAATGCAAGTGACAAGGCAATTGCACTAAAAACAGGCTTACTCAATGGCATAGATATTGTGTATTTTCCACTCACAAATTGACTAAAGTAAGACTTTTTAAAGAAGTGTATTTCACTGTATCAGTTTGTGGTTATCTAAAGCAAAATAGCTGTTTCCTTTCAACAGCAACCATTGATCATGTTGCCTTCAATTTTCGTACCTCTTTGCTCAGTGAAAAGTTTGTTGAAGTACAATACAAAGCAATTATAATTCTTTCAGATACATTAAAGTGCACAGTACACCATCTGTTGAGAATTAAATGTGTTACAATACCATAATTATGTAAGCTAATGATTATAACGAATGCTTTGCTAGAGCACTAAATCCAAGAAAATATTAATTGAGGTGTTTTAGAGGCATTATGTCATTTTTTCAAGAAAAATACAGACATCATAATGTTTCCTTTTAACAATACATCACCTGCATGTTTTGCTTCAAGAGTAACACTTGTACAATGCAATTATTTGGTGCGTACCCTGAAACTCCTACATGTGTGTCTGGTCCTCCTCTAAGACAACTTGTTGATGGTCTATCTTCCAATGTCACTAGGTAGGTATAGCACTGGTTACCTAATAATGCAGAGTAAGTGATTCACACCACTAGTTTTTCTTTAGCAGGGCTGAGTTGCCCGAAGGGTAGAGATTCATTCAGGAAAAAAGCTGGGCAATTGCCCACCTCCTGCCTAGCTGCTTTGTTTTGGAAGCATGTGATTGATCACTGATGGCCTAGCAGAGTGGACCCTCGAGAGTCCGAGCCCAAAAGCTGATGTGCATGTTGCAATGATGACACTGTTTTAGATTTGGTCTGCAGTGTTCATCGTTTTACGGATTTGCCAACTAACCTCCACTTTAGTATGTAATCCTTCACAATTGGAGGTTCATGAATATGTCCAGACATGTAATATTCCTATTTTTAAACTCTCAATGTTACGTAATGGAGCCATTACATTGATAAGAGGTGGTTTATGGCTTGCCTTCTTCAGAGCTTAAAATATCTGTTATTTAGCTGGAAGGAACTATATCAGTCCCATAGGCAACATTGATTATACAAGAAGAGTCAATGATTCAGACTTTGATTTTGGAGTGACACACGGTTTATTGTCACTTTTTATTTGTGTTTCAAATAATAATTATTATATATACATGGATATGCTGACAGTAAATGGGGCTAATCTTACAAAATTATGTGAAACTGAAAACAAAGTCTTACAGCATGTAATTGTCTGAGAAGCATTATTTAATAGAGAAATAATTTGTTATTGTCACCATACCGTTTCTTTTTTAACTATAATTAAAATTAATATGATAATATGAAATATATTTGGTGATGTTAAGACACATTGCTTCTGAAATAAAAAACATAATATTAATAGAAAAACAACCAAACAGTAAATTAGTAAAACGGAGAGAATATGGATGTTCCACTATGCTTTTTTGTGTGTTATGTAGATATACAAAGCTTTACACATTAGGCAAACATTGCTGAACAATGTCCCTGGCAAGAACAAAGACATGTTAAAATCAAGCCTTGAAAGGGATAACAGGGCATAATCAGTACTCAAAAATACAATAGGTGTATGACCTAAAAATGTAATCAAAGTACACTTGCATCTTGTGTATACATCTTCAATTTGGTTTAAAAAGTTCAACAATATTTCAGTCAGAATATTTCTTTAACTTTGCTTGAGTGATCAGCCTGTGCGTTGAGGGAATATTAAGGCTGAAGTAGGGACTGGAACCGGTGTCCTGTAAGTGCAGCCCTGTCTTCCGTTCTTCAAGTTACAGGATCCCCGTGGAATTGCATCCCGGTTCGGCCGGATACAGCTGCTCCCTTCCGGTGCATCGTGCACGGAAGACGGGGCTGCACTTACAGGACACCGGTTCCAGTCCCTACTTCAGCCTTAATATTCCCTCAACGCACAGGCTGATCATTGGACTTCGCCCGTGGATATCCCCCGAGGACATCGGTTCTACTCAGTTCCATGAGATTCACGGATCCCATCCCCACTTAGATTTTTGGAACACAGGCTCTCTCACCATCTAAATAACCTCTTGTCCTGATGATGATCCCCCTACTTTTCAGCAGGGATCGAAACGTCGTCGACACCCACACTGTGACTCCAAATGTATGAAAATGTATGTGGAGCACGAGTTGTCCTTTCACATTGTGACTGTCTTGAATATGTATTGCTAATGTCACTTTTAGAAGTGAATGCCTGAGGTCTGGAAATCTGCTGATTTCCATACCCTGCTACGCTACCCACTAGATTGTTAATGTATTGTTCCTTTTAATGTATGTTGAATAAACACAATCTTTTCCATTTGAATACATCAACACAGCGCTATTTCGTGGCTCTGTGCTCATGCTTTTCATGCTCCTTGGTAGGCACCTATGTCTCTAGTAATACACATATTACTTCTGACAGATGGGTTTTCCATTTTGAAGGAATTCACAACATTATCACCCCTACTAATGACTGTAATGTGGGGCACTTCGTGAAAGGGACTTTGAACCTGATATTCACAGTTTATGAAGTTAAGAAGATGATATCAGGTTTGAACAAGAATAAGGCCCGAGGTCCAGACGGATTCCCACCAGACCTGTGCATTATTAATATAGAGGACTGGGCCCCAGTTTTGACTCAAACCTTGAATGCTGCAGTTAGGGAGGGATTCCCACCATCAGAGGCCACTTCTATTATTGTCCCTGTCTTTAAAAAGTGCAACAAGGATAACCCTTGATGTTATAGGCAGATCTAACTGATTAATTCAGTGGTTAAGGTTGCGGGGAGGGTCCTTTTGGACAGATTAGTGTTGTGGACTGCTGATCAAAACATTTTGTTAGAGGTGTAGTATGGATTTTGGCCTAGTAGGTAGACTGTGGACCAATGCCTGAATCGGTTTATGTCTTTATGCAAATAAACTGTTGCCCGTACAGGTTCTGTCCATTTAGCTTTTATAGATCTCACCTCAGCCTTTGACCGGGTAAACAGAGACAAACTATGGCGAATTATCATGTCTATAGCGGTGGACCCAGATAATGTCTATTTTTTGAGAGACCTCCATGCAAATGCAGTGCATCGGTACGATTTACTAAAGATTTTAAATGCTCCTGTTTCAAAGCTCGTAGAGGGGTAAGACAGGGATGTATCGTGGCCTCTTTTGTATTCACTCTGTATGTTAATAAGCTTGAGCAGGTCTTGGTGGACACCCAAGCGGATTGTCCACAGGTGGGGCATCATGATCTTTGCCGGTGTTACTGTATGCATACGATGCAGTTTTAATGTCAAAGACTTTAAGCGGTCTGCCGGTTCTGTTGTACTCTTTTGCTGCCTTCATGGGCGACCTTTATTTATCGTTTAACATTATTAAATCTTTTGTGATGCATGTAGGCCCTCAATCAACCAAGACAAAACCTTTTAAATTGGGAACACATATTCTACCTAAGACTAGGGCATTCTCATACCTGGGCATTCTGTTTGATTCAAACCTGAGCTGGTGCCCTTTGGTGAATGAAAAAAAGCTGAATTTACCAGGGCTAACACAGCTGTATTTAATTATGCCACAAGGTTGAGTAGAACATTTATTAGGGCATTAGTGCAGGTTTAGCTAGCTAAATGTGTTTCAAAAGTGACTTATGGGAGTGATATTTGGTGGTATATCAAACAGAAGCAATTGCAGAATGTTGAAAATATTTTTTAAGACAGCTTTTATGTGTTCCGCAATGTGTCTCAACTTATGCTTTGCAAGAGGAATTGGGAGTAGGCTATGTAACTGATATAATGGCCCGTCATCCATTCTTGCTTTGGATTAATATTTGGACAAGGAATGAAACTAAGGTGAACAAAGAGATATTGAAGGACTGCCTCTCCCTCGATTACTCTCATCATATTCCTTGGCTTAAATACATTAAGAATTCAATGCAGATTTTAGGAAGGGTCAAACTTTTTCAACACCCCAGAGAGAATAAGTAAGGCAGACTCTAAATGGATTAGAGAACATTTTATGAGGCAAAGGATTATGCCTAGAGAACAAGTAGCCTTTCAGATGCCCATGGTATGCAAATACATCTTGTTGAAATCGGTTCAAACAATGGAGGCTTATCTTACAGTTGTAAGGAACAAATATGCCCATTTACTACTTACCAGATTTAGGCTGGATCTATTGCACTACCTGTTACCCTTTCCTCATGGCAGGCAAGATGATCGTACACATGTGTCCTGCTGCTGTGACAAAGAGTCTCAGCAGGACACTATGCACTTTATATTGTTTTGTAAATGTTATGCAGCACCAAGGAAGGCGTACAATATCCCTTTGTTAAAGCATAAAAAATTCTCGCAGGTGCGACCAGCTCTCCTGTTCTTACAACTGTTACCTGCAGATATTATTTTGAATGTACCTAGTTTTTTAAAAGCCGCAATGAGACTGATAAACAGCCGAGATGTGTGAGTATCTGTAGATAGAGTGTCTTGGATTTTAGTTTATGTTTTATATTGCTGGATGACATCTTTTAAATGTATGGAAGTTATACACTTTTTAACATTTTATCTTTTTATTGTTGTGTTGTTTGTATTTGTGTTGCTTTAATGGTTTGTGCAGAAAATGAGTAAAGTTTGATGATGATGATTTTCACACACTCCTCCTTAAAGTTCATTTCCTTAGAAAGGGGCTGTGGACCTCTGCCTAATACATTTTACACCCAAGACAAGTGTTTATTTCAAATGCAAAATGTCTATCTTGGTCCAACTCCTACATAACTCTTTGAAGCCAAAAGAGAAAAATTAATAGCAACTCTGATATTTTTTTAGAATAAATATAATTTGAGGTGTATATATATATTCCCCCTGTCATTACTATCAACAAATAGACTTTTAACCAAGCACCCATATGATTTTAGGTATGACAGTGATGGTTGGTGTCCACCTTTGCCAATTCAGACATACCTACACCAGGGTATGGAGGATGAGCTGGAAGAAGATGACGAGAGAGTCCCAACACCACCTGTGCGTGGGGTGGCTTCCTCGCCTGCAGTATCATTTGGTCAGCAGTCTACAGCAACGTTGACCCCCTCACCACGGGAGGAGATGCAGCCTATGCTTCAGGCTCACCTTGATGAATTGACAAGAGCATATCAATTTGATATAGCAAAGCAGGCCTGGTAATTATCTTGGATTGTAAAAAAAGTTAATAACAGAAATATATACGCGTTTGATAATAAACGTAATGCTTGCTAGTAGTAGTAGTAATTACATTACATCTATCAGTCAACCAAAGATGGCAGGAGGAGTACTCCATATGGATTTTTTTTAGCAACCTTCCACCTAATAACTACTGAAATACAGAGGAAAATCTTTAATTTTTAATTACCATTTGCAAAATAACTTTTGGTGCATTATCACCTCTATCATAAGCAGGGCCACTGGAATTATGCAGCAGGAGAGGGACAAATTTGGCAGAAGGCATGAGTAAATTTGGTGGCAAGAAAAAAAATTATGTAGCATAATGTGGCACATTCTGTAACAGTATTAATTCAATATTTCATCATTTTTAAACTTGGTAACACTGTATGAGCATTGGTTGCAGCTCATTAGTACCAGTTTAACACCCAATTAAAGCAATAAGTAACAGAAAGGTGGCCAGTCCAGCTTTGCAATGTGCTTTCCACTGCGTGGCAACACGTTGCTCCATTTTTAGAAACTTTTGAACCGTTTGAGCTGGAAACGCCGTTTGTTTTGTTAAAATCTGCAGATAATGCAGTAGATGATAGATTATGTGGCAAATGCGGCAAATCTATAATTATGTGAAAATCGCCGCACAATCGCATAATTCCAGTGGCCCTGATCATAAGTAATATAATTCAATCATTGTAATTTTAAAAACAGGTAAGTATTCCTTTGCAGCAGAAAGAAAACATCAAGTAATGAGTATGGATATATAATTTCATATCTAATTGACAAGCTGAGATTTTTCGCTTCAAAACTGGTTCAATGCTAATAGATCTATTATTATCAGTTTGGTATCTGATCACCTGAATGCTCTAATGCATATTAACTAGAGCCAATAATAATGAAAAACAGTCTTTCAGTTTTTCTATTAGGCCTAGCTTATTTTGCTTTACATTTCTATACTTTTGTGTAAGACAGCAATTGCCCACACAATAATGGCCAAAGGGAATGTGACAGGACAAAGCCTTGATGCTACCTACATGTGAGCTCCCACTTTGTCCAAATTGGAGGACCTAGAGAAGTAAATGTTTTTCACGCATAACATTCTCTGATCAGCAGGTAGTCCTTGGACTATTTGTGTGGTGTGAGAAGAACAACTATCCAAAAAGATACAACTAAAAGATAAATAAATGTAAATTTCCACACTTAATTTATTATAATAAAGGAAAACTTGAATATGAAAAATATTGCAACATGTATAGAATTGATATGGGGTGCTAATGTTTGTGGAAATCATTACATCAGTGGAAAGTAGAAAGGCAGTGACACAGCGAGTACGTGCTCTACAAGTAGCCAAGGGGGAGTAATGATTTGACACAATTTGAGACTTTGCAGTGGTCAAACCTTGAACTTTCACATCCAAAAAGTCTCAATCTGTGCATCGTGGGAGCTACTGCTAATTAGTGTATACCTGATTATGAATGATCTGTGTATGTGAGACCAGTTTGTAATTGCTGGTTTTGACAGATCAGGATTTCTACATTGAGGCATTTTTAATGGAGCTTATAAAGCGGACGAAAGACAAGGCAGTATGTGGCAAGGGTGCCCCATTGGTTAGTAGGCAAGGTGTGTACTAGACAAAGGGTCCTATTGAAATTTGGTGGAGGTGACGCATTGGCCAAAGAATGGTGGATGTCCCATCCTTCCAATGTAGAGTGCATAGAGGTCCATATTCCTCCTAAACCCCGAAATATATAAAGATAGTGTCCCAATAAACAAACAAAACAAGGATCTAAGCCATAAACATTATTACTATATCTGAGAATACTGTTGCTGGCAACCTTACCAATCAATCATGAACATAACTGAACATCGCAGTCTAGAATTCTACAATTACTTTGCAATTTGATAGCTATTATTAGTCATGCCTGGTCCGTCCTAATGTGGCAGGGGCTGCATTGTGAGCATACTTTCTCTGGGACTGTTTAGCAGAGCTCAAGGCACAGCAAAGGTCCAAAACCCAGGGTTAGATAAATCGAACAAATCGGTGAAACCAGAAGTGGAAGCAATTTCATACAAAGCCAGTTTGTCTTTAAATTGTATTGTGAATGTTGACAGGATATTCTTCCCATCATGTTATGCTATAGAAGACATATTAACTCGTAAGGATTTATTTAAAAGGATGGGCCACTATTACCACAGATAATTCTTCAGACCCCCATGTCTTTGATATTCTATCATACTTGTGATCACAGCCACATAGCAAAAAGTGTTTTAAACTTCTCACAATGTAAGTCATTATCTGAAGGTGTGTGTGTGTGTGTGTGTGTATATATATATATATATCTATATATATATTATCTACTGGCGGTCGCCAGTAGATAGTTATAGTTACAACCTATTATCCATAGGAAATCCGCGACATTCTATTTGAAATAACTCTCTTGCCGGTTGACGTATCTTCGCAAAATTTTCAAACTTTGTGGCCCGCTCCGGTCCGCTCCTACCCTGAAAGTCTCGGGGGATTCGTCAAGCGGGGGCCGAGAAAAGGGGGTCCCAAAACGCGTTTTCCCCATGCATTTTTCCATAGGAAACTTTAGACACGGCTACAGCCCGAACTGCTGAACGGAATTACACCAAATTTGGCAAACAGGTAGTTCTTGGTTCAGAAAGAACCCTTTTGTTAAATGGTGTAAATCCGTTCAGTAGTTGCTGAGAAAATGAAAAGTAAAAAGTTAGTGATATCTATGGCCGAGTAGGGTCCGCGTACCCTCAGCGCACCCTGCGCGCACCGTCCCGATCACGAGCTGCATGTTAATTGGCTGTCAACATTCCGATTCAGGAAATGTTGGCAGCCATTTATCCCTCGGTAGAACCGAGGGACAGAAACAAGTGCGCAAAGCGCACAAAGGGGCAGGGTAGAAACACCCTGACCCCTAGGTTTACTCAGGGGGTCCCACAAGGAACCCCTGGGCAAAAAAAGAAAAAAAATTTTTAAAAATCGGCAGGATGCGCTCAGGGTGCGCGAATCCTGCCGAGAAAAATCGAAGCGCGGGCTCCGCGCTCGATGTTAATTGGCCCCGGGGCATGGTGGGGGGATAATTTAATGTGTGGGGGCCTCAAGGGCCCCCAAGCCCAGGGGACCGCCACCCCCGGGGCTTTTTTAAAAATGGTGCGGGAGGGCTCCCCGGGGCTGTGTACTGAATGGGAGGGGGCCGCGCGGCCCCCTCCTGGAGCCCTTGATGGCCCTGGGGACCACCACCCCCAGGGCCGGCTCCTGCAGTGTCCCGGGGTGCCTACCCCGGGACACTGTAGTTTGCTATGGCAGGATGGAGCCTCGCGGCTCCCGTCCTGCCATAGCAAACTGCTTTGGATATTGGAAGAGAGAGCAGGAAACCTGCTCTCTCTTCCAATATCAAAGCAGATTGCTTTCCACATGGGGAGCTGCATCTTAGCAGCTCCCCATGTGTAAAAGCAATGCCGGCTCCCGTGGGACACGGGGAGCCGGCGGGACTGTGGGGGTTTGGGGACCCCCACAGTCCCCAACGGAGAGGTCCAGCCCCGGGGGATGGGGTCCCCGGGGCAAGTAGTGGCCCGGGAGGGGGCCACGCGGCCCCCTCCCCAAAAAAGAGAAAATAAAATTTAAAAAAAAAATGGAAAGGCCGCCCGGGAATGGGGTCCCCGGGGCCTTAAAATGGCCAGAGGAGGGGGCCACGCTGCCCCCTCAAAATAATAAATATAGAGGCCATGCCCCGGGGATGGGGTCCCGGGGCCAATACAGGCCCAGGGAAGGGGGCCACGCGGCCCCCTTCCCGTTTTTTTTTTGTAATTTAAAAAAGGGGTAAGGCCCTGGGGGATGGGGTCCCCAGGGCCCAAAAAGAGAAAAAGGAAGGGGGGCCACACAGCCCCCTTCCAGAGGACACAACATTTTTTTTAAAACGATCGGGCCCGCAGGCCCCGCCCTTCCTTCACCACTCTGCAAACGCGCCCCCTGGCGCGTTTGCAGAGAGGAACGAATTCCCCTTGAATACTGGGGGTCCCTGGGGGCCAACTAGCCCACCAGGAACCTCCAGTATGCGCCAGGGGCTGCCTTGCAGAGAGGTGTACAGAGGCCACGCCCCTTTTACACCTCTCTGCAACGCAGCTCTGTGGCGCTTTGGAGGTATATGGTGGGCTAGTTGGACTCCGGGGACCCTCAGGATTCAAGGGGACTTAATCCCCCAACTTAAAACGCGCCACGGGGCGCGTTTGCACAGTGGTGAAGGGAGGGGCGGGGCTTCAGGTGACATGTGTGCAAACAGGCCCCGTGCCGCGTTTTAAGATGGGAATTAAATCCCCTTCAATCCTGAGTGTCCCTGGGGGCCAACTAGCCCAACAGGTACATCCAGAAAGCGCCACAGAGCTGCGTTGCAGAGAGGTGTAAAAGGGTGTGTGGCCTCTCTACACGTCTCTGCAACACAGCCCCCTGGCGCATATTGGAGGTTCCTGGTGGGCTAGTTGGCCCCTAGGGACCCTCAGGATTCAAGGGGACTTAATCCCCAACTTAAAACGCACCACGGGGCGCGTTTGCACAGATGTCACCTCAGGCCCCGCCCCCTCCCTTCACCATTGTGCAAATATTCTTCTAAAATCATCAGTGATGTCATCAGTGATGTCATTTGAGATGTCATCAGTGATGTCATCAGTGATGTCACTGACCATGTCATGAGTGATGTAATATGTGACGTCATCAGCAGTGCATTGCGGGGCGCGAGTTATAGTTAGCTGGACTAACTATAACGGGGAATTTCACGGGTTTTGTACGAGTGCAATGTCCAACTAACTATAACTGTCCCTAAAACCTATGGTTTTTCAGTGAATTTCAAAGGTTTTTTAAATGCTAATTTGTAACTATAACGTCCCTGAAACCTATGGTTTTTTCAGTGAATATATATATACTTTGGAACATAGAACCTGATTGATTTAAAGTTTGGCGGATGGGTTAACCCTGTCACAAGCATAACGGATATCCTGCACAACTTATTACAGGTGCCACAGGATGTAATGTATATGGATGCCATTTATGGGTCACCAGGAGTTACATCTGTGACCTGTGGCTTGCCATTTGCGACATATGGCACTGGCTTTGCGACCCCTGGCTTCAGAGGGCACAAAATCAATGTCAAGAACATAGGGGGTAGGTCACTTTTATGCCCATTTTATATTATACTAATAGTGAATAATAATTTGTTTGGTCCTATTAGTGGAATAACAAAATGGAGCACCAGGAACTGGAATAAAATGTGTGCTGGCAGCAGAGATAAGTAAAAAATATTTTGAATGTATGTGGGTCAGATGTGTTTGTGGGAGAGTGACAGAGTGCATTTGTGTGTATCTAAGTGAACAGATGGGAGTTAAAGTGAATGTGAGTCAATGACAGTGAGTGAGAATCAGTGAGATTGGATGTCAGTATCTGAATATGAGTGAGTAAGAGTGAGTGACAATGAGTGAGCGATATTAAGAGTGACTAAGTGAGTGAGATTGGGTAATTGAGATTGAACGTGAGAGGAATTAACAAGGATGAATTTGAGGGAGTGTTAGAGTGTGAGTGAGAATGACTGACGTGAATAAGTGAATAAATGAGAATAAGTTAGAATAATTTAGAGTAAGGGTGATTATAAGTGATAGTGAGTGAAAACGTGTGGGTGAATAAAGTGAATAAATGAGAATAAGTTAGAATAATTTAGAGTAAGGGTGATTATAAGTGATAGTGAGTGAAAACGTGTGGGTAAGAGTAAATGAATTTGAGTGAATGCTAGCGAAAGTGAGTGCCTGTGAATGTGGGAGCCAGAAAAAAAGTGCTGATGCTGGCAAACCTGAGGATGCTCTTGGTGTAGGGGGGCTCCATTAGCAAAATGTTGGTAGCCCATTTGAGGTAATTCTTTTCATAAGGGAGGGCTACCATGACAACATAGTGGCCCTGATATACTAGAGGTAAGAAACCCCATTTGAACACTGCTTGAAGATGGTTGTCTCATGTTCTTCACTTGTTCGCTACAACTGAGGGCTAGTGTTATGCCCCACCGCCAATGATCATGTCAGCATTCTAACATTGGTGATGTCTAAGATAGAAATGTGTCTGTGTGGTGCTATTATTTTATTCTTGCTGTCTTTATGGAACTTCAACAATGTTAATTATTATTTTTTCTTTTCTTTTGTTTATTATTATTGTTATTAGGGTTACGGCACCTTGACATGAATTCCTGTGTAATTCAGGGTCATAGGTCTTATGATGCCACTTCCCTTGATATCGTCGTGGCATTTTGTTGAATCGACTTCCATGATAATGTTCTTGAAATAAAGCATACAAGGGTCATGTTTCTGAAAGAGAAACCGTTGGGTTCAACATCGACAGCTGTTAAATGATGTCCATTCCATATGTTTTTTTTTTCTGTTTTAGGCATATTCAAAGTAATTCTCAGCCACCTCTAGCTCCGGTTCCACCCCTTGGATATGTTTCTGGAGCATTTCTTTCAGAAATGAAAGCCAGCATTGCAGATGACGAAGAGGACGATATTGAAGAGGAAGACCTCGAAGTCACCAGGCCACTGAGAGGTCTGGAACATACGCCAGGTTCCAGTACAGACAATCTAGACAGCTCTGCGACTGGTAAGTACTCACTAGAATCAGCAATTATTGAATGCAAGAATGCTTGCTCAGAAATGTATGCTGCTCTAATTCTTTAACATTTATAATGCGTTAGTATCAAACACGGAGTTAAGGCAAAACAGGATTTGGTTACTACGTTTGCATAGCTGTTAAATGATAAGAAATTTCATGCATTTTAAAAAGCTTAAATACATGAAAGGAAACTCAATTTTATCCGAGGCTTTCATGCGAAGTTCACTCTGCTGGCGAAGCAAGCCTATTATTCCACTTGAAAAATACTTTGACATTGAGCAAATATATTTTTTGAATTAAAGAAACAACCATTTATAAAGGAACATGTTACGTTTCTAAGATGCAGTTTGTGATATTCAAGGAATACAAATATTTACAAAAGTAAATTGTCATTTCTTTCAATAGTTAGGTTTGTTAATATCACTGAAAACTGGTCAATTGAGCTCATATGCGGTGTACTGTCTAATCACATTCAGTACTGTTCTGTTCCTTGTGGAATCTTTTTTTATATATATTCAGCAGTTGCGTTCGTATTTCATGCCACATTATGGGGCGCATTTTACTTTCAGATTATGATTGCAAATTACGCATACGAAGGGAAAGCGCTCTAAAAGATTGATATGACTGTTGGTAAATGTTGGTTATACTGCAAGAGAAAATCAAAACAAATATGGGAGAGCTTAGTATAGTTTTCATTCTGTCCATTAGGTCAGATTGTCCATATCAATTTAGAAAGATTCATGCACACTCCAACTAATCAAACGTGAGATTGTATAAAGTCTGTGAAGTTTATTCTGCCATATTTGATTCGTTATAATCCCTTGTCTTGTTTTGAACATAATACTGCTAAAATCACTGCACTTTAAATATAGCACGGCACATATGCACTTTAGGGATACAAAATAGCTCCTGGTATCCAGAATCAGTTATAAAAAGACTTCTCTTTTATATATAAAACTGCTTACATTTTACAAATAGTATATGCTTTCATAAAAGTTTTCCCCTTTTTTTATACCATGTGTAAAATAATATTTGACGAAATGTGTTTGATGTATATCTTTTTAGAATCATTTTTATGTTAAATGTAAGGTGTATGCTATGGTTTTAAATAACTATGCATAAAATAAATAAACTTGAAACTAATGAAACAGCCCGAGAGGTTAAACACAGCAGTATGTGTTTTAATATTTGTTGATGTACGATTTTTTACACACTTTGTAGCCAAATATTATTAGAAAGGGTCTTTGGCATGTACAGTTATAGTGAGAAAAAAACACACACATATTGTGTACAACTATATGTAGTCTATTTATAGAATATAAATACTGTGTCTGGAGGGTGGACCATAAATCGAAATATTCAGAATTTACCTTAGGGACAGGATGGCTAACTGGGAAGAGATAACCATGTTGTCATCCGATTGCACCTCAGCCCTGAATCACTTGCTGTACACATTTGCAGAACTTTGCCCCCTTAACAAAACAAGAAAGTGAAAGCCACCAACCCCCACAGAGGGAAGAGACAGTGTGACAGTGATGAAGCACCGGCTCCTATATAATTCCTCTATGGCCCTTGCTCAATTAAATGTTGGACTACTTTATTCGGCGTCTTCTTTCTCCCTGACCCTCAGGCTAGACTCCATGCCACCGTAATTAAGATTTAACAACCTCGGCTACACTACTGCAAGTAAAAATCCTGCTACAACCTAAGGCTGCAGAGTTAAAGTTTAAATTCTTGAATTCAGAGTGTTGGCTTATTAGTAGACCCGTATGTTAAGCCACTTTGCCTGAATTCCTAGCATAATCCCCCACAGGCCTGAATTCCGCATATTTTTGCATATCTTACTTAGAGTTCTGAAGAATTTTCATTATGAACGCAGTAAAAGCTTTTCGGTAGTAATATATTAAAAGATAATGACAATACGTTTTGCATTGCTCTTTCTTTTCAACATGAGAAAATATGTTAAACAAGGCAGATCTATGCTATGAATTAAATATAGATGTAAAGTTCCAATATGTACAGATTTTCCATTCCATACCCAGAAAGGCCTTCACTGAGAAGGGTGTGCCCAACACTATGCATGTGTTTTAATGTCAAGGTCACCAGTACTTCTAAAGCTTAGAAAATCAAGATATACATACCCTGGTACTGTCTGCTTGTGGTGCTAAGTAGAGATTTTGCTGTTGTGGGAACATTAGTTTGTAGTATTCTCCTATTACTATCTATCTCTTATGACAACTTATTCCTAGCTGCTCAGCCTGTGTGAGTGTTCTGAGTGGAATGTTTGGTATATGTGCTGTGGGTGGAATGCTTGGGTGACTGGATGAGGATGACAGTTGGTGAATGGGGCTGAGCAGCTAGCAGGCTGTTCCCGGTGGGACTGCTGACAGAGATCTACACTTGTTGATACTATGGACTTATATACTTGTTGATGAAGTTTTATACCTGTTTATCTACCACTGGAATAAACCTACGTTGTCTTCATCATACCAGCGTGTCAGTCTTCACTACATTAATTTTGGCGACGAGTTGGAGACGTCCTTACGGTCAACAGTAGGTACAAGTGGCCTGAGAAACCTCATCAATGCCTTCTACAATAAGCTGGAGGAATAATACTATAAGTAACGGACGACTGGTAAAAGCAACAGGAACAAGATGCCATAGTAAAGATTCACAACGGTCCTCACAAGTATTTCTCTCTATTGACATTCATTTTCAAAGGAAACAAAGGAAATTATTTCAAAGACAGCGCGCTGTGCGGTCCCACCGGTGTCCATCACACCGGACAGCCCCCACGCAAGCGTGCTGTACACCGTCTAGAGAGGCCACTACTTCAAGACACCTAAATGATGCTGCGCAGGGTGATGCTATATGTACAGTAAGCCTCTTGACTTTCTTAATTGATGTTGCGCAGAGAGTGTGCCTGATCGTTGCTTGCATTGGAACGGAGCTTCACTACGTTGAGACTGCACAGAGTCACACATGACGGTGTGCAAATGGAACTACGTGGCCTTTGGCTCTGTTTGTCTTTTGGAGGTGTGGCTTGCCCTCATCAGCGAGGACTGTGTTTTCGTGTAGCGAGGACCGCCATATTGGAGCTGTGCCAACATGGGTGACCACCAGGGACCACACGGGAACAGTTTGAGTTTTTAACTTTTTGTGTGGTTGCTTATGGGCCCAGCGAGGTGTGAAGAGAGGTGAGACACTTTTCTATTGTGGTTGTTGAGCGCAGCTGAGAGTCACAGTTTCAACCGCTCTTTTACTTTTAAATGATACACTGTCTGTGCCCAGCGCGCGCACCTACCTCCAGCTTGTGGATGCGTTGATCGCTCGGGGCCCTCTCTGTGACGATGTGGTCACGCTGGCACTCAGTAAACGACGTTCTGCATGCACCTTTGGGCAGGCAGCCACCCAGCGCGGCGTGATTAGTGCACCGCCATTTTGAAGTCCTCTGTCATTTCTTTCTTTGCCAACCACTGTTATTTGCCAACCACGTTTTTTCGGATGCAGAATATCTGGCGCGTATGAACGTTTCCACTCAAAACACGGTGTATGTCATGGTGTCCTGCCTACAAGATTTGGATGCCGGATGTTTTGACAAAGACAATTTGAACGTAGAACACTTAAAGGAACTATCAGAAACATCGTGTCAACAAGATGGTTTGCCTGCTACATGTTTTATTTTTTTTATTTTTATTTTTTTTGTCGGAAATAGAGTCTCATGGTAAGACAAGAAATCTTCTTTGAGTTTGTATGGACGCTTTGCAGCATTTACATGATTAATCCGGACTCATTTTGATTGCCGAGAATTTTGAGAGTTTACGTTTTTGACTCTTACCTGCTAAGTTGTTATACTTATTTTTACTGTGTTTCCTTACACTAGGGTTTGCCCTACATGGGGTATGTTTTATGGGGTTTCCTCCCATATCTACATGGGTAACTTGAGTGACCTCATTTGGGGGTTGACGTTAGGGGTTGTTTTTCTCCTACGCACATATATGGGTTCCTAGTTCCATTTTGCTCAGTTTTTTTTGTGTACCCTTACATGAGGGTGATTTTTACCCAGATCATATTTTTTTGTTTCAATACAGTTTGTGCCTTGCGTGCATAAGACGCTTTGTGCCGCACGAGTTCTTGTTGCAGGGGTGTGTCCTTGTGTGCTTGTTGTTGCAGGGGTGTGTCCCTACGTGCTTAAGACACCTTGCGCCGCACGAGTTGTTGTTGCAGGGATGTGTCCCTGTGTGCTTAAGACGCCTTGCGCCGCACAAGTTTTGTTGCTGTTTCTTCTCATTTCTTGCTTCCTCACATTGGAGAGCTTTCACATTTTAATTCACAGATTGTCCCTTGTAGTTTGTGGGGACAGGACATTGGGTGCAAGTCCCTTTGTTCTCATGACATTATATTCTTTACATTGTGTGATTTTTACAAATCACAGGTTGTCCCTTTTTGGTTGGTGGGGGCAGGACATTGGGTATTAGCCCCTCTTGTCCACAGTCACATTCATGTTGTCCCCTGTTCAGGGTGGGGGCAGGATGTTGGGTCACATCCCTTCTGTCCACATTTACATACACGTTGTCCCCTGTTTACGGTGGGGGCAGGAATTTGGGTCCCAGTCCCTCTTTCCACACCTTTACATGGAGTATTCCCTTCATGGGAATGTACATTTATTGCCTTTATTAAGAGGGGGAGTTGGGTAATTCGTATTTCATATGTAAGATATCTTTTTCTCTTCTCCTTTGATCTTGCTTAGTCTCTACCCCTCTCGTGATGTCGTTTCTGTCATCCCTGGGTTACTGACTATTTTTACTTATCTTTTGCTGTTTATATTACAGCCTTAAGATGTTTGGTACATGTATTTGTCTTATACATTTATGCTTGTAGTTTTGAGACGTTTTGATTATTTATCTTATCTTCTACTTTTATGTTTATAGTTTCAGCATGTTAAGTTTCGTCTTTAGTTTATAAGGAAAGGGATATGTAGTATTCTCCTATTACTATCTATCTCTTATGACAACTTATTCCTAGCTGCTCAGCCTGTGTGAGTGTTCTGAGTGGAATGTTTGGTATATGTGCTGTGGGTGGAATGCTTGGGTGACTGGATGAGGATGACAGTTGGTGAATGGGGCTGAGCAGCTAGCAGGCTGCTCCCGGTGGGACTGCTGACAGAGATCTACACTTGTTGATACTATGGATTTATATACTTGTTGATGAAGTTTTATACCTGTTTATCTACCACTGGAATAAACCTACGTTGTCTTCATCATACCAGCGTGTCAGTCTTCACTACATAGTTGTTCAATATACATCCGACATGATGTAATACTTTAATCATCTCTATCGGATTCTGATAAATGTAAATATGTAATCATTCTTTTTAATAATGTTTAGTGATTTTATAATTATGGTTAAATTGATTTCCGGCATGATGTTTTTACTCTTTTTTAATATTGTAAGATTTTAATTAATCAACAATAAACTACTAACTACCTAATACTTAAAGAAGCAGACCCTAAACAGAGCTGTACTTAACCTGCGACTTTTAACTGAAGGGGACTCACTAGTTCCACCTATCAGGGAGCCATGCAGTGGTAGATGTAAAAAATAGGATTGTACAGGTGTAGCCATTACAATGTTATTATTGCAGCCTTAAAATAATTTCTTAGATATAAAAGTTAATAAATGCATTTCACAAGTGCATGTGATGTTGGTTGTTCAACTGAACAGAAAATAGCTATATTCTACACTACGCATGATTCTTGCTTCACTCTTATGGGCAATGCCTGGTCCACCTAAATGTGCGGGGTATAAAGACCTAGCAATGATCGATTCAAAGCACAAGCCATAGATTTAAGATAACAGGTACTACAACAGGGTCAACAGAAAAGGAGAGGAAGCTATACTCATCTGTATCTTGATTGGTAAGATTAAAAACTGCTGTTATTAAATGCACAGAACTCTACCTTCACTATCCAGAGATGTCTGGTTGTGTCAATAAGAGACTGTGCAAGGGACACTTATCATCAAAGCACATATCCGTGGGCTACATTAAGGGCCAGATATTGTACTATGCAAGCAGACATAAATATGAGTATTGGATTTGTTGTATTTCGATTAATTTACAAATGTGAGAGACAGAATGGAGCAGTAAATGTGCAGGAATTGTGAAACTCAATGTGCCACACCCACATGTTCTGTACAAGTAATTTTTACTGCTTTGTTTTACGAACCGTATAAGAATACATTGAGCGGTTAGTTACCTTTTGCGACTTTTGTTTGTGAGAGAACACCTTGCATACAGTATTCATGTGGCCACTCTAACTAGTGTACTTTGAAGAACAGATATCATTTTTGTAAAATGTATACATATTACTCATAGAAAAACTGGGATAAAACTACAGTTCCCCCCCTCTAGTTTACACCCGCTATGGAACTGTGCATACATTCTATACAAATGCAGACGCATATTGCGTTATGTACATGATATCAAAGCACTATCAGTCACCTTCTCACTGAGCGGTGTCTATGAGAGCCTGCATAGAAATGTACGAGTTCTCCTTGCCTCGATTTCAGTCTGCCAAAATCATGCATTAATGACTTCACTACCATAATTATCACTTCACTGTTATGCCAAACAGTGATCCTTTTATTGCTAAGATGCAAATCCTGTAATGTGATTCCATAATTCCCAACATGTTCTTAGCAAGGATGCTTTTGATGCCTTGTATTAGGACGCCTTAAGTACCACTTCAGACTATTTGGCCTCTTGTGTTCCATTCATGTGTCTCTCTGTAGGTTGTAACACACTAACCCTAGCAGATACCAGGGGAGGGAAAAAGAGGCGCGGGGCACTTGGAGACAGCTAGCCTCCAACCTAACGTGTAAACACAACAGAAGCTGCTCCAAGTAATGTGACTGAAACCTAGCAACTGCTAGGTGAAGCGAGTGATGGCATGTCACAAAAAGTTAAGGACTGTCCTCACACACCACCTGGTGTCATGCTTCATCATCGGCAGTCCTCGCTCCCCAAAAACGTGGTTTGATGGAGAGCTACACCTGGAGACAGGGAGGCACTTCTACAACTAAGTGGGGGCCCATAAAGTGAGTGAGTTTAAAAATCAGTATAATCCCCAGAATGAAATTTATTCTGAGGAGGGGATTATATGATATTAAAATACAAGACCGGTGAGCGTGGGGAACTTATTGCCCCATCACCGTAGTGGTAAGTGTTGTCGACATGTTTCTGCCTATCTGGCCCAAGGGGTCCGTGGCATTCATCAGGACAAAGAATAAAGAAAAAGGGCTCCTTATCTTACCACACACGTTGGTAGGATGACACCACTGCGTAGGCTGACCTATGTCAAAGCTCTACCTAATGTACCTAATGTACACTTCATGAAGTCCTACTAGGGGAACCTACACGCCCCATGGGAGGAGGGAATTTTTGAATTTTATGTCACAAATAAATGTTTAACATGGAGCCGGTATGCTATACTGATCCTTCAAAGCCACTGCAGTTGGGCTAGTTAGCTTTTTGAACTAGTAGGTTCCCAGTGTGGGGAACTAGCACGTGAGACCTACAGTGCTCCAGGCAGTGAAATAGTGTAATAACTTTGAACAATCGGTTTTTGAGGCAAAACAAATGACACTACCATTTCTCTCCAGACCAAGGTTAAAAGATGAGCAGTCCATAAGAGGAGTTTCTGTCCACATGCATTTGGGTGACATTTTAACATGCATTTTTAGCACAACAAAAGGTGTGTAGAGGTGACCTATGCATTCTTGCCAACTCAGTACCAACCTGGCTACAATGGGAGAAGGATTTGACCATCTATGTAGCAGTGCGATTGTTACAGACAGCAAAATTCCAGGGAGGATGACATTGGGCAGATGGTAGCCTTACAGTATTACAGAACTAGAGGTCAGTAATGTAATGATTTGATTATGGATGCATACTACTAAATATGTTATGTTTGAGCCCAGCAGCCTTGCATTTATTACAGAGAATGTGAATTCTGCACTAAAATGTGTTCAGAAGATGGGACTCTTCTCCATTTTGCATCTCATAAAAATGGTAATGCAACAATTAGCAGGGTCATATTATAAAGCACAGACTTTACTCTAGCTTAATGGATCCAGAGATGCGCATTCATCAGCATGGAAGGATTTAGCATAAAACGACATGTAAATGAATTGATGAGTGATCGTAATTTAATTTTAGTGCTGAAGATGTAATAGAGACACAGCAAGATGCCACTTTATCATAGTACTTTACTGCTCAGCAACATTCTGGCAACTATGTAAACGTCCTGTGTGCATTCCTGCCTTAGCAGCTTGAATACATTTGTCAAATTTCCTGCTTTCAGCAATAAAAGGAATTCAGTGTGACTGAAGATGCAAACACAAATAAATATATCTAAGTGACATAAATTTAGTTTTCATTAAACGCTTAAATATAATTTGGTCCTGACTACCGCAGTGAGATATCAGACAACTTAATGCATTTATTGATTCCATTTGAAAATGTTATGGTCAGTTTGCGTGCATCATTTCTGTGCACACACTCTTCCTTTTCATAATACAGTCTGTTTTCTAAACTTGAAAAGATAATCATTGCCCTGTGGCTGTGGTCCATTTACGGATCAAGGCTGATCATTGCTATAACCGTAATTTGAGTCCTATTGAGGACAATCACACTAACTCTAATAAATTAAAATGTAGGGGATAGCAAAACGATAATATTCTGAAAAACTCAAAATGATTACAAGATATTATAAAGATAGGTAGACGCACTAATAAATTAACAGCTAGGAGACGGAATATGATAATATGAAGAAAACAAAATATTGTTGCAAAAATTATAAGAAATATGCATTTAATATGGGCGCAGAATTGGAAAATAATAAATGAGCTCGAAAACATGTATTTGCATAAAGGGCTCTATTCAAAAACACCTTTCAATGCAGTGCTACTTGGATTTGTGAGGCCCAGCAGCCTAGTTGCTTCATTGTTGAAATGGCCTTGAAGCTTTGACAGTAGAACATATGCAGTAAAAGCATCAGCTCTCTTTTGATAGCGGAAAGAGTTTTCTTTTCAAAGGGGAACAATATCACATTCAGCAGTATTGCAGAAGCGCACATAAATACGGCAGTGCAGAGAAAGGTGAGAGCGGAGCAGTGGTGAGGGGGAACATTTTCTCCATTCGCAGGTGTAGAAAACAATTAATCTGTCAATTCTTTGCAAACGCTAACCTGAATAAGGTTGCATCCAGAGCCGGACTGGGAACAAAAAACGGCCCTGGCAACCTGCTCAGCCGCCCCCCCCGGGAGTGGAGGGGGGGGGTGCGGCCGAGCTGTTTGTTAAGGCCGGTTTCGGCCGACTTTGTTACAGGGGGCCGATATTGCCGACCCCCGGTAACAAAAATGGCCCCCCCAGGGGCCGAAAACCGGCCCCCACCCTGGGGAAATGCCCGGTGCCCGCTACGGCCAGTCCGGCCCTGGTTGCATCCCGGTCCGTACTGGGAACCCAAAGCAAGCTTGGCAATTGTGTTGGACCGGCCCCCACCCCGTTGGGGGGGGGACGTGAAGCAGTGCTGCTAAATGAAACTGTCCCCCAGCACTGCTGCTTTTGTTATTGGGGGTCGATATTGCAGCACCGCTGCAAAACCGGCCCCCAGCAACAGAACCCGCTTCCACTGCTCCAAAACCGGCCCCACCCTTCAAGCCTCCTGGGCAAACGCCCTATTCCCGCTCTGGCCAGTCTGGCCCTGGCTGCATCTTTTGACATGTAAAGCAGTGTTTGAGGTGTTTATTCTGCTAGATTTGCCCTAACTCAGGAGAAGATGGTTACAAAATTTGTTCCTGGTTTAAAGATGCAGCTATTCCTCAGCCGATTATTTCTAGGTAAGGTCATTTGTGATAGAAAGTCAATACTGTTTGATGGTTTGAGATCTACATACGTGTATTTTCAGTTTATTTTTCATTTGATTTAACTCTACAATGTGGTTGGTATCAAAACAAATGAGTATTTTCAGTTTAGGTTTCATTTATCTTGTGTCTTGTTCCCACTTTGGTTGGTGCCTGTGTTTGCAGAAGCACCTAATAAAAGATCCAAGAAGCTAGGTTGTATATAACAAATGGCGGTGATGTGACATGGCTGCTGTTTCTCAATCTCTCAGTCGCTTTCAACCCCCTGAACCACTCCCACCTATTGACCCAAAAAAGATAATGGCGCGGTGTCGGAGGTGACACATAAATGGTTGAACTCCTTCTAATAGACAATGCAAGATAAGGGATGTGGGTGTATGCTCTTCATCGTCCAGGGTCTTAAGCGGGGTTATGAATGGGTCATATATACCCATGTTATTGTTTAAAATGTATGTGCCACCACTTCTTCAGTTTTTGAGACTGTTAGAAAAGATTTCCATAACTATGTGGATGATACCCAGTGGTTTTTAAACTATTTCATTGCCATAAGCTAGCTCGACTGTATATCAATCAGTTAATCAAGGTGGTTGAAAAATCAACCAGCTCAACTTGGTTGAGCCTGTATGACACCAAAAGTGATGTCTTACTCATCACTGAATAACAAACTCCAAAAGGTAAACGATTTTCATGAAAAAAATCAAGATAGGCAACGCAGTAAATTATTGAATGGATAACAATAGATATAGTTAAAGCACTAAAAGTTCTGCTTGTGTATATTTCTTTTTCAGACTTTACACTAAGCTTTGTACATGGCACATGAGTCTGCAGAGATTTGAAACAAAACCGAGGAACATTGGCAGACCATTCTAGCGTCATGTGTTTGTTAGTTTATTGTGCTCCTTATTAGAATTATTTGCTTTCAGTTTACAAATTTGTCATTAAACAGTTTACGAAATCAACTATTTTATGAAAATAATAAGCACTTTAGTTCTAGACTAAATCTGATGCCTACTGAAAACCAGAATCCACACAGAGTAGTTTTCACTGCCTTTTTGATACAGCCACCAGTCATAGGATCAAAAAATGCACCTTTTTCCCATACAAAAGAGAAGTACTGCATTACTTTGTGTCCAGGTGTGGCATGCTCATATTTTGCCATCCACTTAGCTTGCAGTCTCTTTAAACAACACACATTCCATACTTTAATTTAACAGCCTTATAGATCTCTAGTGCACAATAAATGTTCAGGTAACATTCACATTACATCACCTGCTCATGCAAACTCCTTTTGGGAGTTAGGAATCAAGGGATGCAGTGAGAAACATCTTGTAGGATTTCTCTATTGGGATCTCAATCTCACACATGTGCACATTGTTCAATATGGATAATACTCTGACTCACACAATCCAAATGAAAATTGGTTTTAAGCTTTTGCTAGCCTATCCGTGAAAGGTGGATGTACCCAATGATGCAGCAGAGAGCTCCTGAAATCCCAGTTCTAACATAAACCTGTAATTTGAATTTAAAATATTTACATTGAAACATTCAAATCTTTGTGTTAAAACTGCATACCTAATACCTGGATTGTACTTTCAAAGCACAACATTAAAGATGCAGGAGTTCATCACATCCCATCAAATCTGACAGATGTCAACAGTTAAGCCTTCCTAGAGGACAACTGTTAAGACAAAAAACAAGCAGACTGTATTATGGTTTCTAAATTTATTTGAGACTGACACCCCTCCTTATTGCATTAGCAAGATATTCAGGTGCACAATATCACTTTCTTGTCATATAACGTTAACAAAGGTAGTAATAATAATTGAAACTTGTGACCAGCAAATAGGATATGTCGGTGGAGAGCATTGAATTCACTGATCTAACTTTACATTTTTAGCTCATTTCATATATTCCTGCAGATGTTTTTCAAAAATAAAAAGGGCAAACCCTGTATCACCTACTGCTTAGACAAATTACAAGTGTACAACTCTTTCTGCCCACTCTAATTGTGGTCTACGCACCAACATACAGAGAGCTCAAGGTAGTGCAGTCTTTTATTAATATCCATATCTTGAAATCTGAGCAATAAAATGGACCTAGCTATTGCCTGAAGAAAATATTTGAGGTCAAAAAGACAAGCACAACAGCAACCTTTCAATATTGGGTATTATTCACAGCAATACATGACAACAAAGCACTGTTAAATACTTTAGGAAATGCCTATGCTGCTTATCAAAAAGAGATTACTGAAGCACCCAACAGAGTAGATATATCTATTTCTGTATTATATCGTGGCATGATTGCAAAGCTGTTAAAAACATCCAATCTCAGTTCCACAAAATTACTATACACTAAGCCTATTTCTTATTTGACTTTCCCAGCTAGATCATTGTAGACCCCGATGAATCACCAAATTCACCTTGCATTTGAACACCACCAATAAATTCACCATGGCTAATATGGATTTTGCCCATAATGACTAATTAAGTCAATCAATGCATAAATTAAAACACCATTACGACACGTTTGAGTAAATGGAGTTATTTTTCTGAAGTTAAGGTGAACACAGCTGGGCTAAATTGAAAAAAACAATAGTTGGGTGCATAAGATAGGGGACTGTTGGCAGTT
Organism: Calotriton arnoldi; assembly: GCA_963921515.1. Classification (NCBI taxonomy): domain Eukaryota; kingdom Metazoa; phylum Chordata; class Amphibia; order Caudata; family Salamandridae; genus Calotriton; species Calotriton arnoldi. Next base: position 1,850,068 of record CAWUFW010002950.1, read on the forward strand.
TAAAAAAAAAAATTTAAATCAGATATTCTCACTGACATTGATGAGTATCAATAGAGTGATTATTTAGAAGCACTGAGAGGCATCACATATTCTGTAATATTTTGGAGTACATAATTATGTAAAGAACATAACAACCAAATGAAAATTTACTCTTTAACCCATTTTGAAGATTGATTGAAGTATTGGGTAATACAAAGTTACTCCCACTCCACATGTCTGTTTAATATACCATATCAGCTACTGACTAATATAAGGAAGTCCTGTGGGCTGCACTGAGATATGCATTCAGATATTGCATAAGTGTTCCTGATACACAGCAAGAGGAAGACATAGCAAAATACTCCAGAATTCTGAGTTTCAGTGCTGTTGCCTCATTCATTAGTATTCATTGATGCAAATGAGCTAGCATTTCCTTAATAGGTTAAAATGAAATAATTAAAGCAAGGTTTATATGTGCCATCAACAATACCTTCGACTTTCTACCAATTTAAATTCATCCAATTTGTAGATATGCTACATTTGCTACATTCATAATGATATGATTCAAACTAGAAACATAATTGAGTGGTGGGAAAATTCATTTTCAAGAGTCAAATTATTATGTTTGTGGAATGAAACAGTTTTCCCCAGAGAAGGTTACAAACAGACAAACGACTTTACTTCATGAATCTTTACATGTGGAGCCTGATTCCCTTTGTAAGAAGTAGCTTATCAAGTTGTCGCCCATGTCATATCATAGAAGCACTACTAGTATACTTTTTCTAATTCTTGTGCACCTACAATACTATGTGGTCCTGCTACAGTTAGATAATGTTTAAATCTTTTATGTTTATATGCACTCATCAGATACATGGAAGATTGCTATAACTATAGGACTTTTTTGTCTTCCTGTCTCTGGCTCTTTGTACTATTTTTGAAAAAGTAGTAATTTCTTCATTGTACAGTGACTGGTGAAAGCCTTTTGCAAATATTCAACACACATTCACAAACTAACAGGTGACAATACAATGATGTGTGTGAACTGAACAAATTAGTACTAGTTTAAGACTTCTATCTCCTTTGAGATTTTGGTTTGCAATTCTTATGGATATACATGTATGACTCTCACCCAAGCCACTGCCTTTGTTTCTAGGTTCAATGGTAAACGGATGGGGTTCTGCATCTGAGGAGGACCGTTACTTTTCTAGTCATAGGTCTAGTGTAGGTAGCTCCTCTGATGAAACGCTTTTTACCAGCGGAAGCTTTGCACAAGCATTGGTAGCAGCGGCAGACAAAGCAGGGTTTAAGCTGGAGGGAACCAGCTTGACAAGAACAGGTTTGTATGTTCAAAGTTGGTGTTTTCAGCATGAGGGATGCTGCTAATTTTATGAAGCTTTGCTTTCCTGGTTCTTGCAGCTACGCTGATTTAACTTGCATGGCATATGGTGAATGGACATTTATACTGAAATCAAAAGCTTGTCTTATTTTACGTCTATCGTCTAAAGTGAGGGATGGTACAAATTAAACTGTCTGCCAGCATATTTTCTACTTTTATGTATTGGTCATCATAAGAAGCAGGACCGTATCTTATGCTTTACCCTGCCATATATTATTTTTTTCACTGTAAAGCATTGATCCTTTGCTATTGAACATGCCCCTAACGGTTTATGTATAAAACACTACACAGCTTTTATATCACCTTCCTGCAGTATTGTGCATTGCTTTATAAGATGGTTTACTTTTGTTGGTGGACAAGTAAGCATGATTTGTGCAGTCATGAACATGTGTGAATTGAATTATGTATTCTTAGTTGACCCATTACTTTGAAAGTAACATACTGTGTATATTGGGTGCTTGACAAATGGATTGCATGCAAATTTAATCCATGTATATCAAAGACGGATTGGCTTTCCAATATATTAACGAAGAAAATTAGGTGAAATGGGAGAGAATATGAAGAGCTGTTGGTGTGCAGGACAATATTAAATTGACATTTACCCCAACCAACCAAATGCTATTTTCTAATTAATGTGTAAAGACAAATGCCTTTTTGCTGTTGTTGGTTGATGCAAATGTTGGTACAAAATCACAATGTGCAGTAATTGTATTTCTGTATTTGAGTTATTTGAGTTATCTCAAATGCTGCATTATCTGAAAGCAATTGTGTGCTGTGTACATGAAAACAGGGACGTCTTCCTCTTTGATAGCTAAGTTTTACTTATTACCATTTAATATATATGCCTATGAAGGAGAGTGCAAAACATAATCATATCAAATACTGAAAATCCCTTCAAATGCAGCTGACATTGTCATTTGAACACTGTTACATTGCTTCTAATGCTGCAGTGTGTTTGCACATTTTCCATACCAAGGATTAAAATGCATCCTGATAGTTTTCATTATTACTAATCTTTAGGCATATGCATTTAAGTGACATTAGATCTGTATTGTGCCATATTGTGTATCAGCAAGAAGTAGCATCTCATATACATCTCTATCTGATAAACATGCACTCTACATTCAACCAGAGTGCCACACTCTGTCAGCAGCCCTTTGTAGATAGAAGATCTCTTACACTTGTGTTAACACCATATCCTAGCCACTCACTCTTTATAACACAGACTCTCTCCTCACGTTTGCAAATCTAGTCTTGCTCAGCAATTAAACTTAAAGTTGTTGACCTTTTATAAGATGAACTCAACAAACCAAACTGAATAATTAAATATGTTTAATATGCCAGTCTATCCTACAGTATGTGCTCATAAACTGATAAAGTATATTTGAACATATGTTCACAACTTTACATCCTAGTACTATAAGATATTGTTGAAACAGTCAAGAATGTGCTTGGTCATTGTGCCATTGATGCACATGTTTTTGTGATGCTAAACTGTATTTTGAATACTTTATTATTATTACTCACTGTATAGCGCACACTCTGGCCCATGGACTATAATGAAACATACTGTGTCTAACAGGAGACCCTCAAAGTTGGAAGACTTTTTAGCTCCTCGTCTTAACATTCAAGCCTTAAATGTGTTCAGTCCTAAGGAGATATGGTTCAACTGTTCAAGCAGTCAGCAGATCTTCAGTAAGATTTGCATGTGTTTTGATTGACAATGGGTTGGAGTTAAGGGTTCAATTTTACCTATTGATCAAACTGAGGGCTGGTCCCAAAGTACGGGTCAGAATGGTATGATAACTATAGTCATGCTGTTGGCCTGGATTTTAATTTAACCTCAGACTACAATTTTGACAATTTCAATTATTTGCTTCAAATGGAAGCCTGCCGGGAGTAGAATGGGAACTAAACTATCTCCCACATTCATGTACATCCATAGTAATTCATAGTATGTTTGGGACATGCCTGTTGTCTTCAAAAAGAAAGTGGCAATCAAACATTTAAATGGCTTTGTTAAAGGTCCATTTATTAGTAATGTCAGACACTTAACGGGCATATTTTCTGGTCAATTCTTTTAGGTCTGAGAATATCCTACAATAAATCTGCCTAAAATGTGTAACATGACTGCAGTTTTAAAAAAGAACCTTATCAGATCAGATAGTCTTTTCGGTATACAGAAAAAAGTATAACCATTAAAGCAAAGACTAAAATGTATTAAAAACAATAAAATCCATAAAGAAACAAGAGAGTTAGTTATCACGTGCAAAAAAAAGTATTCAAAGCCCAGAATCACCATGTTATACAACAGAGTACAAACGAGTACTGTAAATAACACCATTCCAGAACAGACCCCAATCTTATAGAATGAGTAGACAATAAATAGTGCAAATAAAAATGCCGAAGAGTAAACTTTACTCAATAGATAAAATGCTACCTTTCCCTTATTAGACAGCTCCAGCTAAAGGAAACACCTGATACAATTATTTAATTCCCCACTAACTTCCTCAGATGGTTGGCAGCAGATAAAAATGTATAGACCATCAGGAAAATAAACTTTGACTGGAAAAGTGATAAGTAACATAACACAGGTCTGCAACTTTTAATATTCAAATGCCTCAGTAAGGGAATCAGGGACTGTTTTTGGGGGACAGTGTATAATTTACAAAAGAAAATTAAATGTAAAAGAGACTGAGCCAATACTGGATCGCAAGAGTCAAAGTAAGCATCATGGTGCGCAGAACTGTGGTAAGAGACCAGTAAGTGGGCTATACCATGGTCATATTGATAATAAGGGGTAAAAATGTGGTTACCCACTTCTTTTGGACTCATGCTCAAGCCTTTTTTGGGAAAATATAGCAAACAGATCGTATTTGAGCTGCTTTTATGGGATAGACGCTGTTATAGATAGTTTAGAGTAATAGTCCTCTCTCCCCAACAGGGCCAAATGCTCCTTTACATGGGGTAACCACAGGAGGTTCTGTACTTTGTCTAAGGTCTTACAGTCATTAATTAGGTCCTGATTAAACAGGGTTTCTTGCTTAGCTCATACCAATCTCAATAATAATAAGGGTGCTGCTTTAACATAGTCTGCTAGCAGGAGAAGTCCCAATTCTGCATGGCAGAGATATATGGGAAGACTATTGTGGACAGACAGCAATCTACAAAAAATTTATTTTCTGACACCTGGAAGGCATCCACATTGCAGTAGCCCCAGACCCCTGCTCCAAACATCCAAACACCCAGATATGAAAAAGAGGAAACACAGGAACGTTTCTCACCATTAACGTATTGGGGCATAAGAGCAGAGGAAGTCTTCCCTATAACCATGACATGGGACTTTGTAGTATTTGTCTTTAGGTCCAGGTCATTTATAAAAATATGGAACCAGTTGATGGTTTGGTAGGGTTATTACACTTCTTGTTATTAAAACACAATCATCAGCATATAGGAGAGCAGGTAACTTCCTAGAGCCAGTCTTTTTGTAACATCGACCACTTCTGCACTAAGAAACTCCTCAAGATCATTCATATAGATTAAGAATAAAAAGTGGCCAATATGCACCCTTTCCTTACACCTTGTTTCATTTCAATTGGGTCACTAAGTTCACCATTCTTCCCGTACCTTACCTGACCCATCACTCCATTATGCATAGAAGCAATAAAATGGACCAAAGCAGAATCAAAACCCATAGTCAACATCTTGGCCCGGAGTTTCCCTCTGTGCACCCAGTCGAATGCAAAGGTTCAGTCCATGAAACCAAGGTGAATCGAGCCACTCTTGGCCATGGTATATTTACTAATAACCAGTTGGAGATTAAGGTATTGCTCCGAAGTGCCCAAACCCTGTCTACACCCGTACTGTTTTTGGGAGAAACAACCCTTCTAAGTGACCCATGCCTCAAGATGTTCAAGGAGAATTCTGCCTATAAGTTTGCTGGTAGTATCTATTAAAGAAATGGGGTGGTAGTAGCAAGGGTCGGACCGAATACCTTTTTTAAAAACAGGAATTAGATTTGCTCCCAACCAGGAATCGGGGGGATTCTCAATTGCAACACTTCTCAGGCTGTTGGTCAGAAGTGGGTCTCACAGGTCAGGGTTATCTATAAAAAGATCCGCTGGTACCCCATCAGGGCCAGAGTGTACATTTAAGTTTGGTAAGGATGTTTTGAACTGTTTACTTTGTGGCAGTTGATCCAAACAGTCTTCCATGTTCAGATTTATATTCTTCTAACCCTTAGTGTACCAATCTACTTAGAAGCTCTAGAAACATGAAATTTAAGCATTGAAGGAAACCCTGGAAAATGATGGACACATATTTGCCCTTAGAAGTTCTGATAACAATTATTTGTGGGTCAAACTTAACTATGTAATTTGTAGAGGGTTCAGAAGTATGCCCACACTTGATGAAATTATGCCCACACTTGATGAACCTACTTGTGCTGAAAAAGTGGAAGGTATTGTTGCAAAGGGATAACTAAATGAGAAACAGTGACAATGCTCCTATAGTTCAACCTAATAAGCAAACTGTGTTGACAAGATTTATTAAGTTTATAATGTAGCTGCCCAAAGACTCATTAAAATCTGACCTGTCTGACCAATACCACTTAATGGTCAACTGCATACACATGTAGGATAAGAGACTTTATTTACAAATAAAATCTTAGAGAAAGAAACTTTTGATTTTGTTTTCATAAGTACCATAAATATGTTATTACAACAGTCATATTTTTTATATAATTAAAAATACCAGTCAGTCCCATTCAGAAATAGTTATTACCTACTACCTTTTTGGCTTCATATGAAATCTTGTGCACATTGAGCACTTGCTTTTTGTAAACCAGGCAAAGACATTTTACATTTTAATGAAAAAGGCTTTCATTTTTACTCTTACATTTCAGTATTGTTTGTGTTACATGTGCTATTCATTTTCTGCATTGTTTAATATAATTGAAACAGTTAATTTAATGCAAACCATCCTGGTACTTTTCCCCTATTAATTTAATAATGATTGCCTATATAATTTATTCATAATATGGGTCTTCTTTTAAGGAAGTTCAATAGGAAAGTGGCATCATTCTCACTCTGTCAAATTTTAGAACATTTTAAATGTTTAAATGAATTGTTGCCTGTTAAATTTAAACTTAGCAATAAAGGGTCTTGCCGCCAAACATTGACTACTCCATGAAGAGTTTAAAATGGAGGCTCTATTGAAATATGCCATTGTAGAGAACATGCATAGATTCTACTACATTGTATATCATCACCCATTTATACTATCTAATGTCCGATATATCTTTATCATATTCTGAACCAATTTTCTTCTACAGAATTTTCTTACATCTTTACAAATCTAACTAGTCACATCCAATCTGTCACAAACTTCTTCTTTATGTGATGAGACTGTTCAATGATACACAATAGGTACCAAAATAAGCAAATGTGCAGTCAATAATTAGATTTAATTTGACTATTAGTCTATATTGATTGAAAGATATTTGTCAGTAATAGAAATGTTTATGAAAAAGAACTGTCTGATGAAGTCTGTCTCAAAAGTATTAATTGCCCAAAACAATGGGTTAACACCAAGGCCTTTGAGACTTTTATTGATATCACAGGAAATGTAATCATACAAAATTGTCTCTGATGGCATTGTTTTCTACAAAATGACATACAAAAATGTATAATTTTGAAAAGCTACATAACTTTAAGTTCCTTCAAAGTTCCTTCAGTAGGTAGTAATGCATGAAAACATCTTCATTGGTGTAGATGTTCTGCATTAGTGCCACTTCTCATCTAAAATCCAGGAGCTTCTGAGAGAGGGGGACCATGGTATGCATACCATGACCCTTATATGACAATCATGTTTTGTTTTAAGTCTTTCATTTTGTAAATATAAACAATAATAAAGCCAATCAAAGTATGAAACAACATGCCAACCCAAAATCTACAGATATTTAAATAATGTATAGTCCAACAAAAGTAACGCCGTCAGTAGAAGCATTCAAAACAGCAGACAGTGTATATTGAAATCAGGTGTTAAATAAATGAGAAATTGCAACTTCAAACTAGATAACAAGAACAATTTATAGTTAAGGTCAAAAGCAAAAAAACAGATTTACACATTCCAATGGAAAGTGATTGAATAACACATGTGTGCAGAAGTGAATGGAGAAGGTAAAAATCTCAAAAAAATCCTATGTTTTTTCCAGGTGATTCTTAGCAAGACCTGTGAATCAGTTGAGGCTCACTCAATGGTGCATTTGGTCAGATACAAACTTGTGGTATCGTTGGCTAGAGATTTAACTTTTGGTTGTGTTCAAGATCGAACAAACATCAACTTAGTGATATAGTTTTTGTCCTTGCTCATTCTGTTGTCTGTTTTGTGTTATGTAAAGTGTGTATTGGCCCAGCAGATGTCGCTGTAGGTGTAACATCTAGTCATACCTCCAAAACCTCACATTGTGTCATAGAGGTCTACTAAGTAATGCTCAGTCCGGTCACTTTAAACTTTTACTAGATGGATACATCTATGTCCAGTTAAATTTGCAATACTTTTGCACAGAAGATAATGGATTTCCTAGTGATAAAATTAGAGCTCAATGTTATTTGATCCGTAGTAACAGTACTATCTAGATACTATGTTTTATCATGAAGCTGGAACCAACAAACTCAGTTTGCCTGAGTCTTGGTGGGGTTTGAGATCACCACAGACATTGTGAATAGTCCAAAATTACTTCCTAAAGCACAAACCATGTGCCACAGAGATTCTTATTGTGAATTGAAGGCTTATTTTCTCCAGCATTACATTGCTTTTATACTGGCGCTCTCAGGCTTGATGTACTCCTCTTCCAAATAGCAATTTTAAGGATTTACAATAGACTTGAGTGAGTCGGGGAGTCAAACCAGGGGGTTAGCATATCAAACACTTGTAGTAAGTCTAAGTCAACCAGGAACTCGGGCAGATATAAAGAGAAAACCATAAGAGCTTGAGTGAAATTATTGCCGGCTCTATTCATACTCTTTTGCCTGCCAAAACTCCACTGTAGTATATAAAATCAGCAATTTACAAAACTAAAATTCAGATACAAGTTCACAAAATCACTACAGATGGAATATTTATTTTCATTATTTCTCCTATGAATGTGAATGTCTACCAGCATGTCAGAATAATGACATGCTAATTTAGGATTGGGGTGAAAATGCGCGCTATCTGGCAAAGTGAATGTGCAAACACTCAAACTTTTGTGTGGATTCATATTTAACTTCCAGATAGTTTTTCAGTTTTACAGTACTCATATGTACTGTAAGATGGAGTGCCTTGTCCCAGTGAAACAGGAGAAAAGTTGCCTCATTTTTAATGGTGCTGTACAGAGAAGAGTTTTCTTCACAAGAAAATATATTTGTGCACAGATGTTTACACATCTTTAAATCATGAATGTACCACCATGTCTGTATTTGCTTTTAAATAAAGCAAAGTTATTTTTTTTAAAATGCAACCCATTTTCCTTAAAGAGTAGGCAGTAGTTTTGGGATGACTGCTTGCTCTTAAAAAGATTTTTCACATACATTCACAAAGGGGAAATTATCCCCTAGGGACCCTTTTCCGTTTGTGAGTGGTTTGCCACCTTCTTGAAGTAGGTGGTTAAAATGTGAATATTTTGTGACTGAATTTTGGTTGCAAAACATTCACACATTACAGTGCAAGTTGCTATTAGGGGGAATACCCTTAACACACCTCTTCCTAATACTGAATCGCTAACCCATTTTGCGATTTAGTAATCGACTACAAAATCAATTTTTTTTTTTTTTTTGTACATGTAAAAAGGCTTTTTGTGGTCACAAACAGCCCTGTTTGCAAAACTACGTACATCTGGCCCTTAGTAATGCCAAGAAGTACAAAAATTTAAACAAAAAGTGGAAGCACATCAGAGGCAGATGAGACTTCTTATAGATACATATTTCTTTTCAGAAATAAAATGATTTCTGCCTGCTGATCTGGTAAGAAAAGCAGATCATATTTGTTTAAATAAATACCCAATAGAACGGGAAACAACCTTTACCACGCATGCATTACATCGCATGCCATTAGATCGCGGTTTTTACAACGCAAGTCGTTACAACGACTTGCGCTGGAGGGCGCTATAGGACAAGGAATAGTTTAATTTACTATCCAACACCTTCCCTACTGTACATAGGCTGGAGTTGGAATAGTAAATTAAACTACTCCTAAGTCCAGCGCCCTCCAACGAAAGACGTTGTAACGACTTGCGTTGTAAAAACCGCGATCTAATGGCATGCGATGTGAATGCATGCGTTGTGTCGTCATACAATCAATAGAACAAAGGAACACCATTGCCTGTTGTTTGTGACAATCTGCTGATGTAGACATTTCCACTACCTTGCATCTAAAGTGGCCAATGTGAGATACCGGTATATAGTAATCTTGCAAATGTTATTATTATCTATCAATTTGAATATTTTGGTAAAGTCAATCGCACCATGAACCTAGAAGTAGAAAAATAACCTATCATAATCACAATTTTTTCATTCATTCATTGTGGCCTGTAGAACTTAGATGAACAACGAAATTTGACGAGAAGGACAAATTAAGCTGATAAAGGCATTTATGAGAATGTGAAGTAGTACTCCTGAGTGACAAAGGCATTTATGAGTATGTGTATCCTGTAGTACTACTTTGAATACTCTTAAATGCTTTTGTAAATTAGGCCTAAACATCTAAATTGGGAAGATAGTGTAATATTACCTCACATACTCATAAATGTCTTTGTGAATTGGCCCCAAAACATCTAAAATGGGAATAAAATAGGAGTATAGGGTATTAATCATGTACAGATAGAACAACTGCAAGGCATTGTGTTCTTTTTGCATTTGTACTGATATGAGTAGTACATTTCAGTGGTGATTCATAAAGGCATTATGTGAAGTAGTACTCCTGTAGTACTATTTCATGTACTCTTGAATGCCTTAGTTAATTGACCATCTTCTATCTCAAAAATCCCTTGAAATGGCAAACTGTAGGCTACAAATAATAACAGCGGTGCACTTAGATACTGAAGTTGGGAAGGCAAGTAGAAAGAAGGCAAATTCACTTTTAGAACATTTGAAGCATGTTCCTTCTGGCAAGCTATTCCATGTAGCACGCTTCATGAAAAAACAGATATGAAAGTCAAACATTTTTTCTCTCAGGATTAATCTTGAGTGTGGAATAAATTTCTGATTTTCATAAATACACAAAGAGTATTCCTAGATGAAAAATTGTCCATGTAGAAATGTGTATCACAGGACTTTACTGAATTTTCTAGGCTGGCGGAATATACACAATTGCACATGCATTGTCAAAAATTAGCCATTCCTAATTCTTTTAAGTCATGGTTGTCAGTTTATCCTTGTTAATGGTGCTTTGTGCGCACCTAAGTTCGACTAAGTGGACACCTAAGTTGGACTTTGTACACACCTAAGTTGGACTTAGGTGAACAAAATCTGCAAATTGTATTCTCTATAAAGTAATGTTTTCACATCTGATATATTCTTGTTAAAATGCTGATAAAGATGTCTTGGTGAGTTAATACACATCTCTGATATCTGCAAGCCAAAGCTTCAAGTCCTGGCAACACCAACTTAGACTTTATACTTCAAAGGCCACTTAACTGGGTAAAATTAACCACTGTTACTACAACACAAATGGTAGACATGCGGTATGAAGTGCTACATAAAACAAAATCATAATATTTATATCATGACTACAAGTACAGAGCTCTTAACAAGGTCTTTCTATCTTTCTTGTAGGTAAAGGCTACTCTTCTTCACATAGACCTCGACCAACCAGTCCATTATCAAATGACGGTAACAACAGTTCAGCCTTGAATCTCAGCCAGAGGCCCAGGCCTTCTAAGAAACACAAAGGTAACCGATTAGAGCAGCCTCCAATTCCACATCGAAGGGAAGCATTGACAGATGGTAAGTTTCATTGGTGCTCTTGTCTAGGTGAAACAACATTCTTTTGCATCACAGGCATATGAGTACTGAACACATTTCAGAAGAAAGTAATTTTAGAACCTTGCTCGTGTTCTGGCATTTGAAAGGTAGAACTTTGTATCAGTTGTGATTCACATGCAGAAAACAATGAAGTGGGATAATACATTAAGACAGCACACACATGGTGTACATGATGTAAGATATTAAATATAGCATAGTATCAGTCAACTTATATAATTGTAAAACTAGAACCTAGAGCAATGAGTGAAATTTGCTTCCTGTTGCCATACATCGAGGAGATTGTATGAAGGATAGCAGTTAAGTCTCAAAGGCTATGCAGCATGGGTCAAAACTGTGCATTGATTTAAATGCAGTGCAGGCTTAGTTGGGTCTCCTGATTCCAGGACATGTTTTGACGATGACATGCTCCCCAATTGCAACTATATCCTTCTCCATACTTTGTTACATTCCCTCTTCCTTTGAAGCTGGCATCCCACATTAGGATTACCTATTTGTGTATGGAAGGTCCATGAAACTAGCAAACATTATTGTGATCGATGTTTTGCTACTCAGAGTGTTGTAACACAAATTCCCAACAAATTCTTTATCAGAAATGTGCTGTAATTGTTACCCTGCTGATCTCAGTAATGTTGCATAAATTTAAAAAAGTTGATACCAAAGAAAGAATTGTTTGCAAAAACCTAGCATCATTATGGTAGGGAAGACTTTAGAAGTATGGCTTAGAGTTTGGTGGATAAGGGTACTCTGTCACATATGTGATGAAATGCTCTGTCTGCCGAACCCTCAGTCCAGCTGCTCTATTTTCAGTCAGGCATGTACTACACACAAGGCAATACATCACAGAAGTCCTCACTACGTAGCCTATAAAGTTACGCTGTCCGGAGGCAATAGACCCTCGAGGGGAACGGAGGATTTTCTACTGAAACCAGCATTCTTCCGTAAGAAAAAAACTTACGATAGAGCGTTCACGGGAGCTGCACCAAGGATCTGGAATTCGCTCCCACCGAACATCAGAAGAATCACCTATGCTCCACGATTCAAAAAGGAGATCAAGTCCTTTCTCATGGGTAAATTTCTACCATAACGAACAATGTGGTGAACATAAAAATTCCATAACCAGCTTGGAGATAGAAGAACTCAGAATTGGCCCTATCTTAAATCTAATGTACGACTCGACAATCTGGACTGTAATCTATTGACTTTTTTGTATCCTCATTACGTTTGTTTTGTGTATGGGTAAATATATGCCAATGTTAATGGAATACATAGACATGATCTTGACGTGAAAGAATTGATATCTGCCGATTTCGAAGGCTGGGAAATGTAAAGCGCTCTGACACCCAAACCCTGGGTCTGGTTCGCGCTATAAAAAACACTGAATAAATAAATAAAATAAATAAATAAATCAGGATGGTAAAATGTCCTGTTTTTCTGTCCGTGTTTCATGATCACAAAAAAACCATAATAATCCCCACACCCTGGGAAAAGCTTCGAGGGTGTGATGGCCACTTGTGTTTTGCTTTTCGGAAAACAACCCCAATTTCGGAGTTTGAATAACAAAAATTGTTTGGTGCCCGACTGTTAGAAAAATAGCAGCCAAGCTGCAAACTTTTTGTGCCTTTCTTGGGGCTGCCATTACAGTGCATAGATCACTGTAGGCCCAATGGTGATCTGTACATTTGGGCGGGAGTGTGACCAATGTTATAGAGGTAATGTCTGCTGTCACCCTGACAGACAGCGGCCCATCAGCCATACCTTAAGTCAAGTACAGTTTGATTTGTAGGTGCCAACATGGATCCATCTTTTATCTCTACTTTCATAATGAGCTAATGAAAAAATATCGATTACTCACTTTTTAATCTCATCTGTATCCAGAAATCCTAATTTCAATTTGAATATTTATTGTGTAATCTTTAAAAAAAAATGAAAGTGAGGCCCTTCTACCTAACTGAGGTTTTCTATTGCCCACTGTAAATTAGGTAATGTTCTTGGGAGAGTTACTTCATAAATAAGTGTCTATGTCATTGATAGCCAGAGAGACAAACAGTGCTGAGTCCTTGACCCCATGACCATATCAGTTCACTCACACAAATCATTGTCTTGCCCACCTCAAATATGTAACTGCTTGATGCCTTGACTTTCTTGGTTATGATGTAGACCATCTAAAATGCATTTGACAACACTAATATTAACACATAAACAAGACCATACACAAGCACTCATTTAAGCCTTGCTTTGCCTGAAAGAAGCAGCAACATTTTGTATTGAAATGAAAGCAAAAAAGAATGACACTTCTTAGTGTAATTAGCATAATTCAAAGAAACTCTGCTTTTATGTGTATCAGTTTTGGCCCTACAACACATAGAGGCCTGTAAATACACAAATCCTCACTGTTTCCCACAATGTGCATTTGAATTACATAAGTATTCTTGTATTTTGGAAATGTAGCCTTTGTTAAGAGTGGTCCAAATCCTGGTAAAATCAAAACATATGTATTTCTTTTATTTTACAGTCATACCAAGTATCTTCCATACATATTTCCTGCATTTAGTTGGAGCCCCTTTTGGTAGAATCTACAGGAATATACATTATGTGCTAGGATCTAATTTGAAGAGAGTGTCCCGTTCTCTCAGTTACTATATCGACTTTAACCACCAGCAAACTCAGATACAGCATGGCACCAAATGGTGGACAGAAGGGAGTGCCATGGCTTCTATGTGACAAAGGAGCAGAGAAGGTTTCTTTAATAGTAATGATGGCTGGCAATAGAAGCAGCAGTCGGTCACTGTTGTTGCAGTTGTGTCATCGTTGACGCTTATCTGTCTAGAAATCTATGGAAGCTAATAACTATAATTGACTAGTCTGATAAACTGGATTCACTACAAAAAAAGGTTGACAAGAAAGACTGCCTAGTTTTTAAAATGGACTAATCTTATGCTTGAGTTTGTGACCTTTTTCAGTAACTAAAGGATACAAGTATTTAATAATATTAGTACTTGTGTTTTATTTATGCTTTACGTATAATACACTGCAGAGCATTTAATTTGCTCTTTCAGTTTTATTCATTTATTTATTATGTACAACTTATTCCAGGCAAGACTAGTTTTGAGGCACATTCAGATGTTGAAGGGGTGGCTAGGAAGGACACTTGAAGGTGTTTCTCAACTGGAAGTGGGAAACAAATGAGGTCAAACACCAAAAGGTAATGGGAGGAATGCTTGCAATAAGTCTAACCACAGGCAAAAGCTCGAGATAGAATTCCCAACCATAGTACTTTTGCCCACTATGACACCTCAGTTTGCACCCAGACATATGCAAATCAGTGTTGACCCTGCTCCAATAGGAACAGTCCAGCCTGGATGGCAAGACCAGGTCCTCTTTAAACTGTAACACAAGTAACCCAAAACCGGTTTTGCTCTGACTGAGGTTCCTAAGTCAGGTGGGACGTGACTTCAAACACACAAAAGAAGCAAAAATTAGTTGAAAGATGTTGGACAGTGTAGGCAGAGCAGGAATAAGTATGTAGTGCTCAAAGGTGTCTGTGCTTTCTGGTTATGTTCCTCATTGAGGAAAGGCATTACCCATTTGGGAAAAGTCTACTGCCAGTGTAGGAATGAGCCATTCTGTTAGGTGGGAAGTTAATATATCATAAATTTAGCATGACGGACCGAGGTTTTGAGACCAGATCTATTATGTCTGATGGACATAAGAAGTCAAAGTAATTAAACTAATGCTTGGTAGGAAGATTATTAGGCAGCAGGTTTGGCTGTTTGGAAAAAGTGGGAATTGAGGAGAACTATGAAGGGCTATTTTCTAAGAATCTCCTGATGTGTCTTTTTTTTACTGACATATGAACCGAGAATATGGCATAGTTGCTGAGAGGGTGTGATTCACAAATGCAAAGAATGAGGTGTTTTGAGTTATTGCTATATCATGAAGTTGCACCCGATTGGTATTTCATGCAACTAAGATGTACAATACTGGCTCCAGGTTCTAGACAAAGGTTTGGTGAAATGTACTCTAATGTCACAAATCTATTTTTTATAATGCCTATTCATATTGCTATAGTATCTGTCTGCATTTATTGGCAAGCTGTAGCCTTTTCTGTATGAAATCATGGAATCCTTTAGTAATACTAGTATGTACACAGTAGTATATTGTCATTGCTTTAATCGAGGTCTAACTTACTATGTAAGCCTACCTGTGTATGTTGACAGCAGTAATATTTGTATTGAATCTAATTATCCTTTCTTACATTTCCTTTGCTGCCAAAAATTGTTTGCTTTAGAGCCTTATGATTCTTTTTGAACAATCATAAATTGCGATCCTCTTCTTATCCTCTCAGATCTTCCACCACCACCAGATCCTCCACCAGGTCAAGCTATGCGACAGCAAATGTGTCCTGGTCAACATAGTGGCAATCTTGGAGGGTCATCACAAAGTAAAGGGAGCTCCCTGGAAAGGCATACATGCAATATGGATGATTCAAAGGGATCTATGGAATGGAATACCAGGACGTCATTGGAACGGCAGCGGCAAACCCAGGAGTGGCTGGGCTCCACAGAACGCCAACATAGGCAGGCATTTGGTTCAGGTGTGTTTGCATATGGTTTCTGATATGTAAAACACTGAATTTAAACTATTCAATAATAATAATAAAGTTGTTCAGTCCTTAGAAATATTGTTTTACCCAATTCATTTTAAGCTCCTTTTTTAAATTCTCTGTAAAGTATTAAATATTTTAAAACATCAACATGCAAGGATTAAACTTACATATATATTGCTGCCTTTAAGTCAAACATATGCCTGATAAAGTAATCTCATGGCCATACCTAACACATCTATGAGTCACCTGCATTAGTATGTATGCAATCTATATGCAGAAAGGTATTTTGGGCACCCATGCAATACAAGTTTTACTATACACAGAGAAAGATTGAGTAGATTAATAGGAGTGGTCATTCTTCAGAAAGTGCTAAATGAATAGTTATGGAATAGCAATTGAAATGTTTCCTCCCATGCAATGCTATAACTTTTGGTATTCACAAATACCTAGTCACCACACTTTTCAGAAAACCTAATGTGCAATAAATCTGCAACAAAAGGACTGAACATATGGGAAAGTGAGCCAGTTAGCCCACGTTCATAAAGTATGCAAAAATAAAGGAAATAAACCGCTTATAAGACCTTTTTTTTACATTTTGGAAGCAGAATGATTTGTTTACAAGAACCATGCCTCTGTAACTCACTGCTTCTACACATGTATATGGAGATTAAAAAGCTCATTAAATTCACCCTTTTAAACTTTCCTTTGTTCTGCATCCCAACTGGTGCTCCCATGTAAAATGTAGGGGCCAGAACCTGCCAACTTCTTATCACTATTGTATTTGTGTTAATCCTTCTGCTCTGTAACCTCTACTTCCCACTCATGAAAGTTCACTTTAAAAAGGCATCCAGGTAGCATCGTCACTATGTAAAACAAGAAATAAAATAAACACTGTGTACATTAAGCTCATGCAGCTGTTGAAATATGTGCTTCAGTCACCTGCAAATAATATGCACTTAAGGAATTAATTTAATGTGGATTTTGACATAATGATGGAACAAAATTAAAGTATTTTTTCTTACTACACCAGCAATAACATGGACTACTCTAAAGGCGTTTCTTTATTACTTGGAATACTCCAAGCTACAGATCCCTGAAGCACTGTGATCTGTATTGGAAGCAGCACCATTTTGTAATTCACTAGTACTATTTAATGTAGTAGATAATTTCACATGTAATAACATTTTATGCATACAATACAAGGACTGATTCTCAGATGTTCAAGAATAAAAGTAAAAAAATATACTCCTATTAGTGTGTGCTTCCATTTAGAGCAAATATCCTACTGATATGAACTTCAAAGAGAATTCCATGGGTAGGCCTTTATAAGACTCCAGGATTTCTAGGAGCTCTTAATGTGTGTAAGCATTAAAATGCACAGGGTACTTTTCCATATTTAGAAGTGCAATATGAGACAGCAGTTTGAGTGTGAATCCTTTTGATTCCTCCATGAGGATTTATTTTAACTAATACACCTCCCCATAGACCCCCAGGGTGATCCTGCATTATGCCACCCCAAATATAAATGCATTTCTGATCTTCACAGGAGTAAGTCTACAAGCTTATTCATGGTGGGGAACTACCTGCAAACAGTTGGTGAGTATCTACAAATGTATGAGTTTGTGGATGTTCATCAGCATTTGCTGGTAGACTTATGCCTATACTTAAATGGCCACACATCAGCACCAAAGGTGTAGATTAGATAACAAAGAAAATGCTCAATATTGGCTGAATACCCGTGTCTGTAAAGCCCATTTGGGGACAGAATGTAACAGTTTCAGATTCTGTAAATGAGGAACTTCATTTTGCAGCTGCAAATTCCATTATTTCAGCACCTAAGGTTGAATCAGATGTATTCGTATTGATCTCTTAATATGTTAGAACATTTTATCTGATCACAAATCTAAATTGAACATTTTTCATTCAGCAATTCTCCATATATACTTCAAAATATAGAGTTCGTCTTCTTGCGAGCCACCCAGTTTGAGGGTGTGAAGTAAGAAAGTGTGTATAGGACAAACTGTGTCTTCTTTTAAGATAACAAGAAACGGCGTACTATTGAAGTGAAACTGTTTCCTGAATACAAAAGCCATTTTTGGCCTGGGTCCTATTTCATTCAATTATTAGACTTATGTGTTTAAACAAAATGCCACCTTACAGCAGTTTTTAATCTGAGGGCTAAGCATTGAACTTCAAGGTTTACATTTTCTTGCAGAAGAGGCCCTGATGCCATACAGTAAACCCTGTTTTCCATCACCCGGTGGGCACAGCTCTTCAGGGACAGCTTCTTCAAAAGGATCAACTGGACCCAGAAAGGGAGAAATCTTGCGAGGTCACCAGCGTAGTGCTAATGATTTCCTTGATGTTGGATACATGGGTACAAACAATCAAGGACAGTTTGGAGGTGAATTATGTGAGTGTCCAATATATGATTAATTCATATTTGCAACTATTAAAACATACGGGTGTATATGTTGGCATGCAAAGCCTCTTGTGCTATTGTGAATGCATTGGAATTTGATCTGATTAATGATCATATAATGCCTTGTATGCTCTCCCTCATAGAGATTGACTTTGAATCTAGTTTTTCACTTGGGTGAAAGCAATGTACAATGGAGCCTATGTCTTTTCTAATATCAATGGTTTGTAATGTAGAACTGTCATCCTGCTGAATGGAAACAGGCAGTTATGTATGCTCTGGCATCTGCTACTTGAGAAACTGTAACAATAGTCATGAGAACCAGTGATGTTATTGGACGTATTATTTCAGTTGCAAGGTTTTTAAATGCACACACTTCAGTGATAACATGTTTATTAAGCTGTCTTCTCCTAAGTACTTCCCGAATTATGAAAGTTAGCTTATTTACCAGATATATAATCAATTGTGCAAAGTTTATTAGCATGGCTATTTTCTTAAGTAGTGTGTATGGAAGAGTACTGGTCAAAATAGTGGGTAACAAAACACTTTCCATTTCTGGCTGTTCTTATGCCCACTGATGTCCAATCAACACTTTAACTTAATATAGTCATGCTAATAAGTTCCCTTTAGTCTGGTTTAGTGCACTGGCAAAAACATAATTTGGGCGTCTCTGGGAAAATAAATACAGTACAAACTATTACAATAAAATGAATGTCTTTCATTTCATAGATACCTAAAATTCTTTATACGTACAGTACCAACTAATGCAATAAAATAAATGTCTTCTTAAATGAATTATTAACTAACTTTATTTAGAACTGAGCAATCTCCTCTGTTCTCTCCATGGCCAAGGGTAAGATTTCCTGCAAGACAGGAGGACTTGGGTTCCCTAATCTCAAGAATATCACCTAGACATTACCTTCTTCCTGACGTGAAACTGTGTTTTACCAAATACAGACAATATGCCTAATTGTGATAATATTGAAAGTTGGCCCACTACAAGTATGCTGTTGAATATTTGTCTTTTTAAATATGGCTGTAGACTGCAATGTTTATGTTTGGTCTTTTTATCAAAATTGCTTTTAGAAAACAAATGCACTGCTACAAAGTATCAGAAGTATCAGAAGCTTCTGTAAGTACATAAATAATGAAAAAGAGAAAAAGAGGTCAGTCTCTCTGAAGGAGAATTACGCAATTATTAGAGCCCCCCCATCCAATCTGTTGGTGTTAATGGTGGAGCATTAACTGACTCTGTTGTTAGGAACTTGATACAACTAGATGGTCCATTTCCAGCTTGGCTGCCAGGTCAGAGTGACACTCACCCCACCCTATTCAGGCTGGACAATTGTCACTGGAGTTCCCTTGTACATTATCCGCAGCTTAACTACACTCTACCATACTCCCCACATGCTTTTCCTTTTCATACAGTCTACTAAGATAAGGTATCTATTACAATGGAATGGTCATTGAGGTGGAGAAGTTTGGGGAATCTAATCTTTCATGGAGGAACTCTGTTTTGGGGTTGAATGAATTAAAAAAAAAAGCCTGAGCATGGTAATCTACTAGCACATGGAGTGAGATCTGTCAAAATCATTGACATGACAGTAGAGTTAATTATGGTACCTCTGTGAGTAACAAGAAGTGGTATGGTACATAGAATGATTAGGTGTGTGTGTACTGCCATGGACAACATGGAAAATCCCTTTGTCTATGCTGTTCTTGAAATAGGAGTAGAAATATTTGCTTGGATGAAGATCCAGCCAGTGGTGAATGCTGCAGTGAGACGGTGCCTACAAAAATCAGACAAGATGTTTGCTCTCTGCCAGATAGCATTATGATGACACTGGAGATCCAACTTTTGGTACCAAGTATTAGAACGGAGTAGTAGAAAGTTATATTGACATGAGAGATGGACAGATTCTCAGACTGGACTGTGAATAAACCACCCCTGATTTTGCTAATTTAATAAGCAGAACTGAATCTGAACCTCTCAACAGTAAGTTGATTTTTATTCCACTAGCAAAATTCAACTCTAGCTAAGAATATTTTAGAATACGAAAGTGTTGTACAAAACTAGATCTTACAGAGGTGATATGTATTTGCTGATTAGATACAGGGGTGCACCACAGAAATGGCCATGGCATTGAGGTCTTCTTAGGCTCAAGCTAATTAAAGTGCTGACCTAGGACCTGAAGCTTGCAGAGCCCTTGTCCATGCCTCTTTCTGACTTGCCTTCCCTCTTATACCAGTGATCCCACAACACTCCTCGTAAATCCTTTCTACTCATCCACCGGTTAGCCCTTCCTAATAAAAATGCCTTCTATTGATTGCGCATTATCCCCATCTTAGAACATTAATCGCACTTCTGGACCCTGCCCGCATGGCAATCGTCTGTCCAATCACCTAGCTACACTTCATCTGCAAAATCATCAAAAAGCAGTCTACGCTCATCTCCAAGACCATAGCAATGCTCACCAGCTCCTGCACAACTACCAATCTGACTGCAGATATATCACACTGTAGCAAACATTCGGCTACCTCACACATGGTAAACCTCCTCCTGACCACGGATGAAGATGACAGCTGCCTACTGATATTGCTGGACCTCACAACTGCTTTTGACACAGTCAGCCATTCCACCCTTAACCACCATGGAGTTGCCTATGATACACAAATATACTTGAAAGTCTCCTCCGCTCTAGACATCCAATGCTTCAAACACTTCCTACTCCGAGGTCCTCATCCTCGGCTCCAACCCCTCAGCTTGGGACGACTCCTGGTGGCCAACGACGCTGGGAGCAGCCCCGGCACCCACCGACCACGCACGCAACCTGGGAGTCATCCTCGACTCAACGCTCTCCATGGCCAAGCAAGTTAACGCAGTCTCCTCCTCCTGCTTCAACACCCTCCGCATGCTTCGCAAGATCTACAGGTGGATCCCGACAGACACAAGAAGAACAGTCACCCAGGCCCTCGTCAGTAGCAGACTGGACTATGGGAACGCCCTCTACGCGGGAGCCCCGGCCAAGCTCATCAAGCGACTGCAACGCATACAAAACGCCTCCGCACGACTGATCCTCGACGTACCACACCACAGCCACATCACCCCCACTTGAGGAACCTGCACTGGCTCCCCGTCGACAGGAGGATCACCTTCAAACTCCTCATCCACGCACACAAGGCACTCCACAAAACTGGCCCAGCCTACCTCAACAGACGACTCTTCTTCTACGTCCCCAACCGCCAGCTCCGCTCCGCCGACCTCTCCCTCGCCACCGTCCCTCGCATTCGAAGAACAACCACCGGCGGCAGATCCTTCTCACACCTCGCCGCCAAGACCTGGAACACCCTTCCACTAAGCCTACGACAGACCCAAGACCTGCTGACCTTCAGGAGGCTACTCAAGACCTGGCTGTTCGACCAGTAGCAGCATCCCCCCCCTTCCCGCTCCCCAGCGCCTTGAGACCCTCGCGGGTAAGTAGTGCGCTCTACAAATTCTGTGATTGATTGATTGATTGACTCCTCATCTAGACCTAGATGTCCAGGGCCTACCTGAAGCTCAGCCCCACCAAAATAGAATTCTCATTATTTACCAAGAACACCAAGCAACCTGGGAAACTTGAAAGCTTCAAACCCCAACTTTCACAGAATGCCAAGTCACTTTAAGTCATTGTAGACACCAAACGTTGCCCCCAATTAACACATTGGCAAAAAACAAAGACAACCCAGGGCCAGTTCTCTCTTCTGAAAAAAGTAAAAGTATTTCTACAGAAAGCAGCTTCAGAACTATTGTTCCAGCACTCATACTCATACATCTGGATCATGGTAATGACCTGATCCATGGCCTCCCAGATCCCACTTTGGCCTCCCTTAAGGACATTCTACACTCCACAGCACGTCTCATCCAGGGTCCAAAAGAAATATGATCACATCATCAAAACTGATGGAAATCCATTCACTACCCTTGTTGGCCTGCACTATTGTCAAAACCAACTGCCTTATTTACAGAACATTACGTCCAGCACTTCTGTTATCTTGCAGACAAGCTCACCATTTCTGGTGGCTCTCAGCACACCTTAAGTCAGGATACCATCAGACAGGAGACAAAGAAGTGTAATTAACTAAATAGCAAAGCAATAGTCCTTTTCCATCAATGCACATAGAATCTTGAACAACACCCTCTAATCCATCAGGACCACCCCAACACTCCTCTAATATAGGAAAGTGTTGAAGGCACACCTTTTTCAAGACCACTATATCACAATATGGTAAAATACACTTCTGCTGCTGGCATAATCCAGCTGCCTTCCTATCTCCTGTTGACTATACCATTGCCTTTGACCCTGAACAGCCCTCCACTGCCTTTTGGCTAGGTTTGTGCTACACAAATACAAATATACATGCATACTTCCAGTGCTGTTCTTTGTGATGAAGGGAACTGGTGACCCTGTGGGGAGACGTTGCTGTAAAGAAAGGCTTCCACTAGATTATCAGAGAATTGTTGTGAAAGTGCAAATCACAGAGGCACTGTGCGGTATGAACACACATTGAAAAAGCATGCAACTGAGATGCAGATTAAGGCAGAAGTAATGTATCACCATTTTTACCCACATTCCTACTTTGCAGAATGACTTGAGCCAAGTGCAATTCGCCCAATAGAAAAGAGGGTACTAAAGTCAATGAAATAAAATGCAAAAGGCAATTTTAAAGATATTTCAACATATAGCATTACACTTTTTAAAAAATATTATACAGAAATCTGAATATTCAGTGTGACAAATTCACTATCTTCAAATTTATATGCTAAATAATGGCATATCAATTTTAATTGCAATTTAATTTTGTATTGTTTTTTCACTGTAGGATGTTTGAGATCACCAAGTCTAGCAATGAATCTTAGATGAAGTGTCCTTAACACTTATAAATCGGGTCCAAATAAAATTGGTATGCATTGGAGGTTATTTATTTTATTAATTTCTATTATTGATTTTAATGAAAAATCACAATCTGATTTTTTTTTTTCATGAATGCCTGTTAAAGGTCCCTTTGGCAATACTGCATTTCACTGGATGAAAAAACCCAGTACAAACACAACTAAAAGTTTGTTTTGCATCAAGTACCATTAAGTATATGTTACAATATATACTACATACAACATAATTAAACGTTGAGTAAAAACTGGCATTCTATATAGCTCATACTACTAGCTGCATGCAAACTCAGCTGAGCATCTGAAAGTTTTCAAATTGTTGGGGCTAGGTAATCCAGCCTAAAAATGAAGGTAAGAATGGGAGCTACATTAAATAGAAGTCATACAGCTCAAAAAGGCTTCCTAGGTCAAGCTGAACAATTTTACTTGACCTCTTAGATTAAATATTAAGCAAATATGATTTTCTGAGAATATATTATTGCTTTTTGCATGGGTATTTTCATCTTTCTAAGATGTGGTTTTCCATATGGTATGGTATATCTCTGTTTTTCAGAAGGTAGCGCCAAGACGCCCTGGGGCAAATGTCATGCTTTATAAAAAATAAATATCAAATATCTTCTTAGAACAAGAATGACTCTGGTAGTGGCTTGTACCCTCTAAACCACCAGATCATTAGATACTTTAGACACTTAGGGCCCGATTCTGATGCGGGTTGGAAAAGCTTCCCGACCGAGGGCCTGATTCTGATGCGGTTAGGAAGGCCTCCTAACGGCATTTGCTCCTTCCAAATCGGATCGGGAACGTGTCTTCCCGACCGAGGGCCCAATTCTGATGCGGTTAGGAACAAATGTTCCCATTGAAGTCAATGGGAGTTCAACCAAATCGTATCTGGAAGCATCCGGATGCATCCTACTCCGCCGGTCGGACTTTCCCGATCCGAGTGGGTCGGACACCATTTCCCAACCGATTCGGTCGGGAAGCTTTTCCAACCCGCATCAGAATCGGCCCCATTATATACTAAGAATGCCATGTTATCAACAGGTACACTATTTACGCTGGTGCAAGTTATGCTATAATTGGATCAATAACATTTTACTCTAGGGGTAAACTGCATAGATCACTATAGTAACTCTATTGCTCGGGTTCATGTTGTGGTTAATGCAGAACCTTAGGACTGCATGCTGAGAAGGCTGCTATGGACACAGCACTGACAGAATTACACTGCTTAAGAAGTATTAGCAAAACACAAGACTTATGATAACTTTGCAGACTGTTCTGTATTTTGCAGTCATCAAACTCTGACTGTAAGCTCAAGTTTCACTTGATACCTCTTGGTGACCTTGTAAAAAGACAGTTAGTGACCAAAGAATGAAAACTAGAGAAATAAACATAATCATCAGAGAAAAGAGCAGAGGGTTGACTTGAGCTCACAAAGCTGGACATTCATGACATTTAGGGGTCCCAACACATTAAAGAGAAGGCTCCTGGAGACACCACTGCCTGACTTGGTACTTTTGGATAGTGTTGAAAAATGTCTTAAAAGCCATTTGACATGAACACAGCTTGACTGGTTGGCAGGATCTGGTGTTGAGGGATTTTGGAAAGGTCGTTAGCCGCGAATGGGCCTGTTACCATATTGGACTTTAGTTAATTAAGAATTATGGTGTTATATCGGTGCAACTAGGCACACAAATAATTTTCATCTGAAGATGTAGTACATGTGGGTTATGTGTGAGCCTTTAAGAAATTGCTTTAGGCTCTCCCACAAATGCCAATGGCAGAAATACTTTCTGCTTCCTGCCATAGGGACCACCAGAGGAGTTTACCTTATTTATCATTTGGTGGGCTATACCTATGTACCTATGCTGTCCTGTTTTTAGTATTGATTTTTGTGAATTTCAGTGGTGTTTTTTCAGCGTTTTCAAACCTTTTGAAAACAGTGCTGATCAGTGTCTATTCAGCTGCTTAACCACCAAAATAGACAGTGTCTGCATTTTATAGTGTCTCCAAAAAACATCTTGTTTTCTTTGTAGTGCTATATCGAAGGGATTTACCCATTCTTTTTCCATGTGTAAATGTGGTATTATATTTATTGGCCAATATTCTTAGGAGCCAGCCATTTCATCCAGAAATTAAACAGATTAAATCTAACTTTATTAGTCCCATATTTTGTACAGTATTTAAAGTAATTGCAGCAGATTTAAAACATGCTTCTAAACCCTTCACTTTTAAAACAAGCTCACAAACTGGAGGAAGAAAAAGGAAGAAGAAACAATATTTTAGCAACATCCCTAAACAACTAACCTAAAGCAGAATAATCTTAGACTAGTCTTTCTTGCTGTTACTTTGTACTATAATTGTACACTGTATTGGCCCCTTCGTAAAGAAATACTAATTTGCTAATTTTCTCTCACTTTTCTTTCTTTGAATGGCATTTTAGTTTGTGGTTGTACAGATGTATATCAGTGTTTATATGTTTAAACTGATGAGGGCTGTTTCCCTTTTGGTGGGGTTTCAATAGATTATTATAGGTTTAAACCTAAAACAGGATAACCTAATTATATTGTATTCTGTCAGATCAGTGGAGGAATGTACTCCACTACCATAAGAGTACAACCTGTTTTGTGTATAAATATATTCTAGATGGGTGACCATCTCTGTATCTTTTGCAGAGCCACCATAAGAGGGCACTGTTAAAGACTGTTGAAGGCACTGAATCTTTGCTCTGTGGGTTCCATGTTCATGGCACCCCCACAGAAAGTGTTTTGTTTTTCAGTAGCGAATGCCTATAAAGGGAGTTTGTTATTGAAAAGAGAATAATACTTCTTACATAATGGGAGTTTTCTCCTAGTGAGTCGGGGTTGTTACTTTTTGTCCTCTTCAGGATTTTCAGGCTTTCGTTGGAAGTCCCAACTAGGAAAAAATGATGTCCAAACATCTGCCCTTAATACATCACCAGTCTGACATCTGTTGACTGACGTACCAATATCAGTCTGCTGGTCAGGTGAAGTTTTCTGCTGGCCCAACCAGCATAGGCTCAGCTGTTATTCTATTTGTTCAATGTGTTTCATGAAATACCAATAAGAGTCCTGTTATAAGGTATTTGCTGCATTAACCATGGAACAATTTTAATGCAACTGGTAATACTGTCACTCATTACATGTAATAATGTCATATGGAATTTCAGTGTAGAGTCATGCCAACAATGAAAATCATGAAGATTTTTCTTTATGGTCAGGCTTATCTTTGTAATTATCTCTTTTTACTAACTTCAAAGTTTTGAACACCGTGGTTCTATTTAATGTAATCATTTTGCTGAAAATATAGAGGTTTCTAATTGTTTCTCACTTTTAGCTGTGCATTTCACAGTATCAATGTTCATGAAAAAGATATATTAAGATAACTCACATTTCTTACTTAAAGTCAGATAAAACAGCCTTAAAATGATGCTAAAATATTTATTCAAGACAGAATAGACATTCAAATTATGATGGTGCTCTTTAATCTATAACTTGAGCCATGCTGCTATGCCTTGGTTTTGACATCAGCTTTCCATTTTGAGGTAGTAAAAATGCAGTGTAAAACATTATCTGAAATAATTTGTAGATCCTCAACAGGTTGTAGTCTAGATTATTACTTGACCATTATTGCAAACATACAATACAAGGAGACAGGGGTCGTAATAATAGAATTAATATTTTATATTAATAATGTATTGTTGTTTACCTAACATTTTTTTTATTTGTTTTGTTTACAGAGTACTTGATGCAATTCATTCCAAGTTTCTCTGAAGGACCACACGTATGAACTCATTAAAGTGATGTCACAAGATGAGCTCAAAGAACATTTTCTTTATTTATGTACTTTTAAAGAACTGTAAATGCAATGTAAAGACACACATTCACACATATCCCTCAGATATTCAACTTGTGTTCTTCAGTACACCATCCACCTTAAATCGTTCTTGTCAGGAGTGTACGAGACACATGAAATTCACCCTCCTGGATGAAAAGGATTCCCCTGTGTATATAATTTCTTTAGTTGCATCGCTATGCAAGCTCACCCTCTTTTTAACAATGTGCATATTATTGTCTGTTCTTATTGTTCAATTGTAATATATGTGAATTAATAGGCTGTGTTGCCATATAATAACATATGTTTTACTGTGTAACTTTTTATGTTTAAAGTTTGCACTGCAATTTTATTTGTTGATAAGCACAAAACTCTACTCCTAGGGACATGATGAAGAAAAAGACTGAATGTGAAAGGAGTATATGTACTGTAAGCTTTATTGGATATTGCTGGATGTACATGAGATGGTTTCTCACTGATGTATAGAAATAGGCAGATGACAGTGCTGACAATGAAAACAAATGGTTGTCTTGGAAAGACATGGAACAGATTCAAATGTGCTACTAAGAGTTTTCAAATCTGTTCATACATTTAAAGGAAAGAGAGACAATGCAAATATGAATTACAAGAAGTAAAGGTATTTACAAGAGGGAAGATATGTTTCCATTGTTTATGGAAATACCAGTGAAAGGGAGCCATGCTGGATGGATCATTAAATGATGTTAAACGTTTACCTGTTTCATTATCTGCCCAATGTAACTTAATCCTAATATTATCCTACAAAGAAATGGGAATAAGGTGTTTCACCAAGATATTGTCTCTTATAGTTAACAATGCATTTTAGTTATTTTAATCAAATGTTTTCACAAAAAATAGTAAACCATAGAACCCTAAAAAATGGATTGTATATATCACTTGCATTATGTTTTAAGTTACTAATCAGCAAACAAATTTACATTTTCTTATAATGCAAAACAAAATAGATTCATTTTAAAATCTGCGTATTTGTAAATAAAAGAATTGTCAGAGTAGACTAGATTCAATTGGAGTGCAGTACCTAAATTACATTTTATTGCAAATTAAAACATACAAACCAAGTATAAAAATGCAGATCAATTGTAATCGCCATGTAATATAATATAAGTAATTGACCCATCAGATAAACCAGCACAGTGTGTTGGCATATCCAAGTGTAAAAAGCAAAGCAGTGGGGTGCAATGTGAATTATTTGAACAGGCTTGGTGTGAAAGGGGATATACATAGATTACTATAACAGAGGGAGTTTAATAATTTGAAAACAATTCATAGACTTTGGTTAAACACCTTAATCTCTGTATTCTATATAATTAGTGTAGCCATTCCAGTAAACTGATATGTGTTTTATCTATTCCACTGGGAAGTGATTGTGTGTCAGTATTAAAACTGTGCGGTACCATGGTTTTCACTAAATTGTCCATCTGCTTTTGTATATTTATTTTTCGTAATATTTTGCTGATATCACTTTACAAGGTGTCATTTGTATATAACAAAATGTCTCCAGCATCAGGTAGATGCATACTGTTTTCTTTAATTTTCTATTTTGTACAGTGGGCTTCCAAGGAACCACAACACAATTTATTTTGTTATTTTCTTGACTATTTAAAAAAGAAGCCTTCTTTGTCTTTATTCTGTCTTATTTTGTGAATACTGTACCATTAAAGGCAAGGGATGTTATGGCAGCACTTATTTTATGTTTAAGAAAAGATTATTTGACAGTGTAAGAAAGGTAATCCTGTCACAAAAGATTTTCCAGTAATATTCTAAAATATTACATTTATATTGCTGGTATCTCATGTGTCATTGTTGGCAAAATGGTGTTAAACAATGCAGTCTATAATCCATATTGTACATTTATTTGAGAAAGATACAAGTTTAAAATCTATGATAACTGTGCTCGAATAATCAGCAAGGGTATGGAAGATGTAAATAACGTGGATGAGGATATAGGCAGAAATTAATCAAAGGCCATGAAATCTCAAGTATAAATTAAGCAGACCTTTGAGTGAGACTTAGACATGCCACAGTGAGAGTGCAACAAGGGCAACTGTCTTGTGAATGTATAATACCTGAATCAAAAAGCATTGTTTGCTTTAGATGAAGTTAATTGAATACTTTGTGCCACTCCTGATATTGAAACATATAGTACAGACTCTGTGTTCCCCAAGAACAATTGAACAGATATGTCAATTGCTGCTAAATATTGCTAAGTTATAATAACTTACATTTTTGGATTGGCCCTTTCTGCTGCTAAATGGAATTCACTGTTGAAATCAGTTAAAACATATGCTGATTAGGAGTACAAAGAGACTAAGAAAGAATTCACAGGAAACATTATTTTATTGTATTTATTTTAGTGTAATCGATAGTCAGTACTCTTTGGTATTTAGAAAACATTTCAAAAATCAGAAAAACTGCATTATCATATTTAACTATATTTTACAGCTTACCTGAAAGGCAATATTAGAACACTGGGTAACAGCTGAAAAGTCAGAGTCAGAATTTTAGGACAAACAATTATTTCATTCAGTATGGCTGGATTCCTGTATGCATTGATGTGCTGCCTTTTTAGGATTACATTTGTTTGAGGACATTGATATCTGAAGTGCTGGAAACAACGGCTGGGAACTCCCCATGTCAAGATTTTTGTTTTATATCCTGTTCTTTTTCTGTAAATTACTATTTTGAACTCACTTGCATGTCTTTGTCCAAAAAGTTATCAAGTTTAGTTCTCATGTTCTGTAAAAAATGATATTCAGAAAACGAAAAAAAATTCTCGTACATGGAACACTAGCTAAAAATAAAATATTTTTGAAAACCAAATAGTTCATTATGATTTTTGCCAGATATATTTTATATTTCTATTAACTATTTCTACTAATTTTTTCAATTTGAAAAATGTGTTAAACAATGTTCCCTATAGTACCTATTTATTTATGTCTAGGTACTCATAGAACAGTGAGTAATTTAATAATACTGTACTATTACTATAAATAACTATTTATTGACTTTAGTTTTTAAATCTGCATAGTGAGACACTGTATGGAGAATTTCAATTTAATAATACAGGATAAAAGAGGCTACATCTTGTAGGGGAAGTAACCAAGGGTTTTGATGTGAAACATTTATGTCTTAGCCCCGATGAGAGTTTGAGAAATACTCCAGAAGCTCGTTAAGCTTCTAGTACACCATATCTATCCCTGCACCTGCTGGAACCTGAAGCTATTTTCTTCAGGGTTAGAAAATAACAGTTAAGGATGGATAAATTATTTTACTGTAGGTCTCCATTCCCCAATCCTTGAAGAGGAAACATAAATAGCACACAGGCATCAGAGAAATAAAGGACAGTTGCTAGGGAAGCTACATTGCTGAGAGTATTGGAATGACTGTTTTACCTCACACTAGGTTGTACCTCCTAATATGAAGGAGGAGTCATTGTGACTAGTCCAGGCACGAATGTGTCTTGGATTGCTACCAAACAGTGAAGGGTGATGTTCTGTAATGGCTAGATTGGGGTTGGCTTGAATAACTCTTAGCTGTGTGAACAATGAATGCTGTTTTTAAGTGCAAGAAGAGTGTCCATGAATGGTTTTCTATGGCCACTTTCACAGCATGTTAAAAGTAATGCAGAAAAGAGTGCCAGTTGGGTATCTGCATTGTCACATGGACGCTGTGCCTGCTAGATGTCTGTCAAATGAAAACTCTGAGGAGCTGTCACATGTAGACAGATCATGCTTGTACCATAAGTGCACCTGTTACCACCAAGATCAAAATAAATTATTGTTAACCTTATACCCATCAATCATTTCCACCATAATCAAGAGTGATTTACTTCCTTTCCTCCTCTACTACCACTGCCCTGTTCACCTGCACCACTTTGCAGGAAACACTGGCCTACCTACTCTGATGTAAGTAAAACATTATCTAAAGTGGTGTGTATGCACCAGTTGTGGTCTTTGTCTCAATCCTTAGCAACCATTTTCACCCACATTTTTATGTGTAACCATTTTCCACTAATGGTTATACATTGATTCATTTAGAACTCTATGCTAATCAAAACACATTTAGTGTAAATAGGAGAATAGATTAAGAAAATGAAATAGAAAAGACTACCAAAATGGTGTGAATGATCGTATGGAAATCAGTGGTACAAGTGTAGCCTCATTACTTATAGCATTTACATGGCTTGGTCATATCAAATTCAGTGGAGGAATGGGAACTGTGTGCCTTCAACCTGGGTTGAGCAGGGTATATTTGTGGAGTTACTTGAAATTTCTGATGCGATAAGGCTCATCACAATCTGCTTTAATGGATTTAAGGGTATATCCATCAACAAATTCAGGACACCTTTCATACTGTTGAAAATAGGTTGCCGTTTTCAAATGTTCTGGCCTTAGGAAGAGATGTCAGATTGAAGAGCACGGTTGAAACTCCAAACAAGTTCCTAAGACGGTTGGCCTGTTAGAACGCTTGTTTTTATATTGTAGAATATTGACAATGTATAAATGTATGGTTTGACATGCTCTTTGGTCACCAGGGAGTCAGCTTCCTGCTTAGAATCCAATCAGTATGAATGCTTCCCTGACCTCAAGGTTAACCTGATCAAATCTTTGTTAATACTCATGTCTTCATTTAAGCATAGGCAAAGTTATATAAAAAAAAAATTTCATTAAAAAGGAAAGTTTGCACCCTAGATTGAGTAAAGAAGCTATCAGACAGGATTTTTGCAAACAAAATAATGTAAAGTTTTTATTATTTTTCTTGAATATTCAAATTTTCTTAAATATTACATGGGTTTAGCAGATACCTATAGTATTTGTTCTAGCGATTACTTTTCAGGTAACTAAAAAGGCAATGCTTCTTTGGTGTAGATTTGTACCTTACTAATCACATTGTGGTTATATGATGACTTTCTTAAATATTAAAGTGTTGTCTACTAGGACTAGTGCATTGTGGAGAACAAATAAATATTTGAAAGAAAGAAAACATAGCATGAAAAATCCCCACATGGTCTGGGTTTATAATTTGATCTCAGGCCCTGAAAGGCCACCAAATATTTAACACTATTTATACATGAATACATTTTGCATACTTTGGAAACATAACCATTGTATGAACTCAGACTAACACACTTTTTTTGCGGTCTAGCATTTCTCTCCCCCTGCACATTTGGATTATGCTCAGATACACAGTCTATATAGATTGAAGGCAGGACTTTGGATTGGGCTTGAAGAGGAATGGGTCTTTGTATCGGGCGTATGGGGCTTTTTACTTGGGTTCTGAGGGGGATTTGCAACCCTGTCAGGTTTTACTAGTCTATGCATGACTGGCTGCTTAAGTGTTTTCTTTGCATTCTGGGATATGTACCCTTGTTTTGCCCTTTTAAAAAAAATAGGCGTACAAGTCAGAGAAATAAAAAAAACTCTATAGTGTGTTGCACATGAACTTTTCAAGGGAGGCTTGGTGGACGTTTCAAAATGGCATATAGATTGGGGTTTTAGGACTTGATGGGGATTTTTAAATGTGTATAGCCCTTAACAGAGCGGTATTGAACTCATCTTTCAACAGTAGCAAATGAATTGGGCTTTCTAAATGTGACTGGACAGGGCTTTCCAGAGGTGAGTGCGGATTGAGATTTCAAGACGGGCTAGATGTGAGTTTTTAGAGAAAATCCCAACTATGATTTGAAAGATACTTAAATGTGGTTTTAAAAAGTGGCACAGTGCATTTTTTTAGAAATGATCTGAAGAGTCTTTGTACAGTTGACAGAAGCCCTCGACTTTGCTGAGAATATCTTGATTGGGCTTTCATAAGTATTTCTGGATGGTGCTTCAAGGAAAGGGTAAGGAGGGGCCTTTGTAGAGAATGGTTGGGTGCAATTTTGTAGAGGGCGTGAGGACTAAGATTTGTTGGGTTGTAATAAGCATTGTAAGGTGGCTATACAAAGGGGTGAGGAAGGAAATCTGAAAATGGGGGCTGGTTGTGGCTTTAAAGAAAGCATTTTACTGGGACTTTGTAGAAGTAATTTGGATGGGCATTTGAAGAGAGAGATATAAACGCAGCTTTTAATAGGAGATCTTGATGGGGTTTAGAAAAGGGTTTGTTTACGGGGTACTAAAGAGATGGCCCAAATGGTTTGCGGTACAGTGATGCCAGTAAGAATCTTTGTAAAGGATGTCTAATAGTTCTTTGTAGATTGATTCAGAGTAGGACTTTGCAGGTGGATGATGCTTTGCAGTGGAAGTTGAGATAAGTTACAGAGGGTATCTATAGGAGACTTAGGGCCTGATTTAGATGTTAGTTGGACCACGACGGAGTGGCTTTTTTGCCATTCTTCCCGCTCGACTACCTGGTGGTTTGCCCGCTCTATTACAATCCTTGCGGTTTGGCATACTAAAGACTGTTGCTGTCCTGCCAACTCCGTCAGTGATGTTAGCCCGCATTGATGGTGCAATAGGCTAAAGTGGCTGTCGTAGGACGGACTGCCTCGTTCACCGCCAGGCCAATCGTGTTGTAACTTTCCGCCGATGTGACTGTGGCTGTCAAGCTACCACACCTGAGTTGGCGGTTTGGGATGGATATAAGGCACAAACTCACTTTTACTCACCTTCACAACCACGAATCCTATCTACCAGTTGGTGCCCCTGATCCTGCTGATCGAGGATGAAGAAAGTCCACTCCGTCGCGTACGGAGTTGACAGTAAGCAATACCTTTACCTCTTACCTTTTCAATTGCCACAGAACTGAAGTGTTGTAATCTTGTTTCAGACAATCTTGCTTACAAGCAATAGCATACCAATGTGCAATGCATATGTCTGAAATGTTGATAGTTTAGAAATGTAAAGAAACATCTAAATCAACACATTGGATATGAATATTTTGGCAAGCTGCCTTTAAACAAATTTACAGTCGCACAAAAAAGGATAACAAACCAAAATATTTAAAAAATACATACAGATGTTGTTAGAAATGGGGGTCTCTAGTTGGCAGAGGTAGTGTACCTTTGTCCAAGCAGAGACCCTTGCTTCTAGTCAGGGTAAGGGGGATACACACTCGAGATAACCCCATCTCACCTGCTTGGTAGTGTGGCACGAGCAGACAGGCTTATCCCAAAGGCAATGTGTAAAGTACTTGTACTCAAAACACACAGTAATACACCAAAATGACAAAAATCCAACATACATGTAATAAGAATATGACTTTTAAAAGGTTTCAAGCAACTTGGTCCATAGAAAACTTTGGATACGTGTTTTTACACAAAGTACCTGTAGATGCGTCAAAATTCAGAAGGCCAAACAGCCACAGAGAAGGGAAGCGTCAAACATGTTGACCTCAGATGTATAGGGCAAACACAAGGAGATGATGGACGGAGCGCTGAAACTTTTCAGACACTCACCCCCAGTCACAGATCTGGGTTGAATCCATCATCGTTTTTTAGCTCACTTCGCCACCCCAGTTTAGACCCAGCTATATGCAAATCAGTCTTGACCCTGTGCCTCATGAATGAATGAATGAAACGGGCTCTTATATAGTGCATGGCTACCCGGAGGCATCCCAGCGCTGCGGAGGTGGCTAGGAGGATGGGTGAAGTCATGGGAATAGCCAAGTTTTCAGATGTCTCCGGAATGTCCGATAGTTGACTTCCTTGCGGATCGGGAGCGGCAGGGAGTTCCAGAGCTTAGGGGCGTTGTGGGAGAAGAGGCGGCCGCCTGTTCTGGCTCTCTTGATTCTGGGGACCTCCGCCAGGTAGAGCGCGTCAGAGCGGAGGCTGCGCGTGGCCTTATATGGTTTGACCAGATGCTTAATGATAGGGGGGCCTCTGCCTTGCAAACCTTTATGCGCAATGCAGAGAGCTTTGAAGTGAATTCTCTCCTGTACCGGGAGCCAGTGAAGAGAACGGATAGCCGGCTTTGCAGAGCAGCGGTTTTTGTGCCCGTAAGGAGTCTAGCTGCCGAGTTCTGAACCACTTGCAATTTGGCAATGACTGAGTTGGGAGCGCCCAAATAGAGAGCGTTACCGTAGTCCAGCCTGGAAAGGATGAGCGCCTGGATCAGGAGCTTTCTTGAGTGGCTTGGTAGGAGGGGAAGTATTTTCCGGGTGGTTCTGAGCAGGCCGTAGCAAGCGGCGGCCGTTCTCCTAGATTGGACTCTGAATGTCAGATCGTGGTCGAGCCAGATGCCCAAGCTTTTTATCTCCTTTTTAGGTGTTGGAGCAGAGCCCATGCAGATCGGCCACAGGGTGTTTGGATTGAAGTTTGCTTGGTTGCCCAATAGCATGAGCTTCGTTTTGTCGCCATTGAGTTTCAGGTGGGATAAACTCATCCAGCGGGCAACTTCCTTGAGGCAGGAACACAGATTCGTAGGGGATTGTTCCGTCTGGTTCAGTGCCACAATTAGCTGGGTATCATCAGCGTATGTGACGAGGTGGATTCCAAAGGAGGCTACGATCTCTGCCAAGGGGGCCATGTATACATTAAAAAGTGCAGCGGGACTGGTTGGGACCGGGAGTTTCCTTCGAATACCTGGAAGAACCTTTCTTCCAGGAACGATCTCAGCCAGGATAGGGCCGTACCTGACACTCCTACTTTTTTGAGACGGTGAATCAAAGTGTCATGGTTCACCGTGTCGAAGGCTGCACTAAGGTCCAGGAGGATGATAGCTGAGGATCCTCCGGAATCTAGAATCTTTCTTGCCTCCTCCACTACCGCTATTAGTGCAGTCTCTGTGCCCTGACCAGGACGGAAGCCGGTCTGGGAGGAATGGAGTAGTTTAAAAGTCTCCAGGTGTGCAGAAAGTAACCGATTGACGTGTTTTTCTGCAATCTTGCTAATACCGGGGAGCAGTGAGATGGGGCGGTAGTTGCCAAGCTCAGTGGGGTCCAGATGTGGTTTTTTCAGGAGCGCCTTCACTATTGCGTTTTTCCAGACTTGGGGGACTATGCCCGAGGCTAAAGAGGCATTAATTAAGTTGGTGATGGGGCAGAGATTGTAGGTGCTACCAGCTTCAAGATGTTAGGGGGGGCCGGGTCGAGCGGAGACCCGCTCTTAACTTAAGTGAGTCTAGGATAGAAAGGAATGATTCCTCGGTGAGTGGGGTGAATGAATCTAAGTGGTGGGGGTTAATTGGAGGTTCTGGGTCATAGAGCTTGGCTGGGTGGTCCTTGTCGGTAAGTGGGAGGGAATTGAGGATGTTTTGGATTTTGGTGGAGAAAAATCCAGCTAACTCCTCGCATCTACGACCAGACGTGTCAGGAGCTGCAGGGGGATCAGGAGTTTTCATGAGTTTCTTTGCAATCTGGAATATTTCTCTGGAGGGGTTCTGGGAGGAGCAGATTTTTTCATCATAGTAGGCAGCCTGGGCTGCTTTTAGTGCTGTTTTATAATGGGAGATAGTTAGCCTATATTGTGATTTTTTTTCGTTTGAGAAGTCTCTCCTCCATGCTCTTTCTGATCTTTTACACTGTTGCTTAAGTTTGCGAAGTTCAGGAGTGAACCAGGGGGATTTGTTGGGTCCCGATTTTTTGAGAATGGTTTTCCTGGGAAGTACTATGCCGAGCGAGTTCTCAATCCAAGCAGAGAACTTTCTGTTGGCTATTGAAGGATCGGGGTCATGAGTGGGTGTGGTTAATTCCAGTTCGCGTGTCCAGTCCTCTGCACTCAGTTTAGACCAGGGACGGATTTGGATACGTGAGGCTAGAGATTGTGACCTCGAAATGGGTGGGTGCCATAAGAAGGGGACGAGGAAGTGGTCTGACCACGGAAGGGGGATAGGGACATTCCCTTTTAGTTCGGCTATGCTTGAAAAGATAGGATCAAGGAGGTGACCCTTGGCATGTGTTGCTTGATGTACTTTTAAGTCTAGTTGATATGCTGCCAGGTCATGGACCAGCTCATTGGCCACCTTGTCCGAGGGGTCGTCAAAGTGGTAGTTGAAATCTCCCAGAAGGTTGAGATTGTGTGCGGTACTGGCAAGATTCACGACAGTTTCCAGCAGTGAACTGCCGAATTGGCCCGGTCCTCCTGGAGGGCGATATAGGAGAATGCCCATGAAGGTAAGTGATGGACCGAATTCAATGGAGAAGAGAACATTTTCGCAGTCTGAGAGAGGGGTGTCTAGAATGCGGCAGATTAAGTGCTCTTTATAGATAATTGCAATTCCGCCCCCCTTCCCACTTGTTCTGTCTAAGCGTTGGATCAGGTAGCCAGGGGGGAGCGTTTGAACAATGTCTGGGTCTGAACTAGGCGATAGCCAAGTCTCCGTGAGAAAGAGAGCATCTGGTTCAGTGTCATGTAGGAGCATAGAAATTTCCATTGTGTGTTTTGGCAGGGATCTGCAGTTTAGCAGAGCCATCTTGAACGCGTTCCCTGCTAAGGGGAAATGGGTGGTCATTGGAGTAAGTTCGTAAGGGCAGTATAAGCACTTGTCCTGTGACTTCTCGGGGGAGATGGCATGGATACAGAGTGACTTAGGTGCTTTCTGCAGGTGTATTAATTCTTCCTTGGTGTACCGGATGAAGGCTGGGGGTGGAGGGGCAGGGGGACTGGCCCCTGGGCCCTGTCTGGCGTGGATAGGCGCAGACGGGCTTGCCTTAGGCGCGTCCGCTGTGCGTCGAGGCAGGCATGGGT
The DNA here is from genome assembly GCA_963921515.1 of Calotriton arnoldi. Taxonomy (NCBI): domain Eukaryota; kingdom Metazoa; phylum Chordata; class Amphibia; order Caudata; family Salamandridae; genus Calotriton; species Calotriton arnoldi. The sequence goes on from CAWUFW010002950.1 coordinate 1,887,932, forward strand.
TTTTATGCAGCCGGTTTAGCCGCTAGACTGCTAACCGCCGCTGTATCAGTTGGCCCGAAACAGCACTTCCGGTCTGCGTTATACTTCCCTCCACTCAACCGGAACAATCCGTGGTGGACCGGGGAAGACGCCGATGACCGAGTGCAGGGAGCAAGGTGTAAAGTGCAAGTACGTAAAATCAGTTAATGACAGCTCAGCGTGGTGATTTAAAAAACAAGTAAAGTGCAAATGCGTTAAAACTGCAAGCGATCAGTATCAGCGTTACATAACAGTATTCATAAGCAGCGTTTACAATTCCTGAGAGTGTGGTCAGAGCCCTTTGCCAGGCGCTCCTTCTGCTTGACCAGAGTGACAGGACTATGGGAACAGTCCAGCCCGAACGGCCAAGCCAAGTCTTCCCTGGATCGGAAACAAACATCCTGGGACCGGTTTAGGGGTAACACCCCTCATCAGCCAGGCTAGCTTGAATCCAGTGAGAAAGTGAGCAAGGGACCCACGTCTGGGCATACCCTGCCTACTTAGGGTGAACAAAGCAAACACAAGGAGATGATGAACGGAGCGCTGAAACTTTTCAGACACTCACCCCCAGTCACAGATCTGCATATGACTGGGTTCAAACTGGAATGGCATGAGATGTAAAAAAACGATCGATTTAGGCCCAGATCTCTGTACTGGGGTGAATGTATGACATTGTTCTGCATTCTGTCCATCAATTGTTCTTTTTGCATTTGTTACCCTGATTGGGACGAGTATGCCCAGACGTGGGCCCGTGCTCTCCATGCCACTGGAGTCAAGCTATCCTGGCTAATGAGGGTTGAAACCCCGAAACCGGTCCTAGGATGATTGTTTCCAGATCAGGGAAGACCTGGCTTGGCAGTTCGGGATGGACTGTTTCCATGAGGCACAGGATCAAGACTGATTTGCATATAGCTGGGTCTGAACTGAGGTAGCAAAGTGAGCTAAAGAACGATGATGGATTCAACCCAGATCTGTGACTGGGGGTGCGTGTCTGAAAAGTTTCAGTGCTCCGTCCATCATCTCCATGTGTTTGCTTTGTTCACCCTAAGTTGGCAGTGCATGCCCAGACGTGAGTCCCTTGCACACTTTGGAACTGGATTCAAGCTAGCCTGGCTGATGAGGGGTGTTGCCCCAAAACCGGTCCCAGGATGCTTGTTTCCGGTTCAGGGAAGTCCTGACTTGGCAGTTCGGGCTGGACTGTTCCCATGAGGCACAGGGTCAAGACTGATTTGCATATAGCTGGGTCTGAACTGAGGTGGGGAATTGAGCTAAAGAACGATGATGGATTCAACCCAGATCTGTGACTGGGGGTGAGTGTTTGAAAAGTTTCAGCGCTCCGTCCATCATCTCCTTGTGTTTGCTTTGCAGGCCCACTAGTAGCATTTAATTTACAGGCCATGAAAAATATGGTATAACACTTTACAAGGGACTTACAAGTAAATCAAATATGACAAAAGTGTAAACCAATTATACCCTATGTAGGAGAGAGAACACGTGCACTTTAGCACCGGTCAGCAGTGGTAAAGTGCCCAGAGTCCTAAAGCCAACAAAAAGACGGCCAAAAAAAGAGGAGGAGGAGAACAAAATATTACGGGTGAACCTTGAGAGTGGGCCATTTTCCAACACCCCTCTTCCCGCCCTCCCCTATTCCTCCCACCTCCCCCCTATATTTTACCACCACTAGTGTCCCCTCATCAGCCTAAGTGGTTTTACACGCTTCCCTGAGGACATTGTCCTGTTTCACTTGTGCTGGTTGGTGGGGCATTCGTCTACGCTCCCCTCCTGTGCGGCACATCTGCATTGTCGTTTTCCTGCTCTCCTCCTCTGGATTACTGGTGGGTTCCCCCGCTCCTCCCCATGTTTTCTTCATCCTAACTTTATACCATGATGTGTGATACTGCTTGTCTTCTATGTTTTCCCTATGCCTATCTGGTTGTATACTTAAGTGTTATGCATTGCTAACCATTCAATAAATAAAAGTTGGGGAAAAAAAGGATTCCGTTCAGTGAATCTCCAAAATATCTCCTATGGGCTGCCAGAGGAATAGCTATTTGGAGACTAGGACAAGGATATGTATATGGACTAGGGTTAACCCCTGCATTTGCTAGCAAGTAATTCCCTGTATTTTGGTGGTGGGCATTGAGAATAAGTGACCAGAGCAACTGTAGTTGAAATCCAACTTGAAATTTGTTCCGCTCCTCCCACAATGTTTGGTTCTTATAGTATTAAATGCATTGTTAAGTTTACCCCCACTGGACTCTGCGGAACACTGCCTACTGGGCTTAAACCCACACACTAAACAGAATAAAACCTTATCCTGTTTTATGGATTTGGCCCTTCTATTGGCCAAACAACAAATCACTAGATGCTGGAAGTCTCCTCACGCCCTGCGGTGGGCCAGTTGGCAGGAGGAGGTCGTGCACTGGGGCCAGAATCCTGCATAGAGAGAAATATCATGGGCTCAAGAAATATCCAATCACTTTGACAATTGATCACTACTTGGAATCCTTCAGGGCCAAAGTAGATTAAGATTAGAAACATGCACACTATGAAGGGAACATACCAGACTGCTGTACTCATTTGCATCTTCCTCCCCAGTTTCCACATAGCAGACCCTACTGGGATCTTTAGACTGATGCCCTTCCTGTGAATGAGCTTCCTCCCTGTCAATCGCCCTTCCCCATCCCCCAACCCTATTCATACTTTGACACTATTCCCATAATAGCACTAACATTCCACATCACACATGACAGCTCATTAGTTAGGGTTAGGGTGGGGGGTAATCTAATGTTGCAGTGTTTCAAATTGTATTGTTTTACTGGTATTGTCGGATGGATACTTGAGGAATGTACTCCTCTACTGTACTATGTAGCGGTTGTACAATTGAAAATGTTGAAATAATGACTGTGTGTTCAACTGAAGTATTGAGTGACATTGCAAACATATTCATGCTGGCCAGCCATGATATGATGTATGACAAAACCCCAATAAAGTTTGTTTGGAAAAAAAATGGATTGTTAAACTTGTGGCTTCCCTGTAGAACCACTGTTTTCCCTTTTCTGCCTCACTTTCTTCCAATTGTAGGGATTGCAACATTTTCCCATTTCTTCCAAGCTCTTGAGCCTCATGTCTGCTGGACTTACTTGGGCTTTTCAATGTGTCATGAATTTTACCACACTGCAGGGACCTCATGAGGTTGAGAATGTGAAAACTGACCCCAAGTAAATGTCTTCAGCAACTCCCAATCATTTGAGTTTACTCTGAGAAGATGCATAATACCACAGGAAAAGGGGAACGGGAAGAGAAAGGTAAAAATATGAAGCTTCTGGTGAACCTTCTGACCATCTTTCAGCTATGAGGAACCCTGCGAGTGAAATCTGATGTTGTGTTCGTGAGAGAGCTGAAAAGTAATGATAATCTGAATTACACTCTTTCTTGATTCATGCTCAAACACCTAAGGCACTGTTTTATTCTGTTAAAACTGAAATTACTTATGCCTTTTCCTGAGAAGAACTGATGGCCATTACTGTCTAAATCTTATGTATTTCGCCTGTAAAGAGGAAATATCTTAGACATAAAGATCAGTCTCTTCCCCAAATTCAATAAATTAATCACTGTGAGTAATTAATAATTCTCAAACCTCAGGACTTTTTGCAGTCTTGTTTCAAAATAACCAAAATATCAAATTGTGCCAAAACAAGACCTTCCCAAGCTTCTCAAACACAAATACATCCAGAATGTGTAATGAATAAATGATCTAGAAATGACCTGTAACTACTCAACTCCAGAGCTGAATATCCAAACTCTTTCCTGTGAGTTTTAACTCAGGACTATGTCACTGCTCTGAAAATCACATAATCAAAATATAAGCATTGTTTTGTTTAGAGTTGCTTTAAACACATCAGGTGCTTCTATTTTTTGTAGCAATGTAGTAGAGGAACATAGACACACAATCCTCCAGTGAACATGCCTAAGATGAACCTTCAAGGGTTCCCTTATCTCCATTTACCTTCAGAACCAGATCTAATGGTGAACGAATCAAACCTCACCTCCAATCTTTCCTCCACAGAGCAATCTACAATTTAGTGGTTGTGAACAGCAAAGACTTTGAGCCTTATTTCGAGTATGGCAGTTCTAGGACCGCCATATTCGCAGTGGCGGTCAGACCACCGCCACCACTGCAGCTCTGCCTGCCGTATTTCGAGTGTGGCGGTCGGACCGCCACAGGACTGCTGCCTCTGCAGGGATCCAGAATTCTGCAGCAGTAACGCAGTGAAAAGGGTCAGTAATATGCTGGCTGTGTCACTGCAGTGCCGGCGAGCATATTCCGAGTTGCATTTCCACCGCCCATTTCATGGCTGTGAGCGTACCATGAAAAGGGTGCCAGAGATGCAACTAAGGGGGCCCCTGCTGCTTCTGGCCTGGGGTGCATGTGGGGCACTTTTTGTGCCCCCATGGAATTGCACCCCGTACATGCACAGTGTGGCATGCACGACCTGGTGCATGCCACACCATGCAGGAAAGTGCTGGAGGCTATGCCAATCAATCAATCAATCAGGGGATTGGGCAGCTCCTGGGAGTTCACAGTGTTTCGTCGAAGAGCCAGGTCTTGATGTCCTTCAAGAACTTGGGGAGCGTTGGTGTCTGTCGTAGGTGGAGAGGGAGGGAGTTCCATGCCTTGGCCGCAAGGAGGGAGAAGGAGCTTCCTCCTGTTCTGGTCTTCTTGATGCGTGGTACTGTTGCAAGGGAGAGCTGGGCTGAGCGGAGGGATCTTTAGGGTGCGTGGAACGAGATGCGGTGGTTCATGTAGGCGAGTCCGGTGTTGTGGAGGGCCTTGTGGGTGTGGGTGAGAAGGTTGAAAGTGATTCTCTTCTCGACGGGGAGCCAGTGTAGTGTTCGTACATTTTGGCTGATGTGGCAGAGGCACCGTAGGTTGAGCACTAGTCTGGCGGCGGCGTTCTGGACGTTCTGGAGTTTGCGAAGTAGCTTCTTGTTGATCCCAAGGTAGAGTACGTTGCCGTAGTCCAGTCTGCTGCTGATGAGGGCGTGGGTGACGGATTTCCTGTGTTCGAGGGGGATCCAGTGGAAGGTCTTACGGAGTAGGCGGAGGGTGTGGTAGCAGGAAGAGGTGACAGCGTTGATCTGGCGGTCCATTTTGAGTTTGGAGTCCAGGATGATTCAGAGGTTGTGTGCGTGGTCCGTGGGGGAGGGAGGGTTCCAGAGGGCAGGGGGCCACCAGGTGTCATTCCAGGCATCGGGATGTGGGCCCATGATGAGTACTTTGGTTTTGTCCGTGTTCAGTTGTAGGCAGCTGTTCTTCATCCACCTGGCGACAGCTTCCATTCCTTCTTGAAAGTTGTGTTTGGAGATGTTGGATTCTTTGGAGAGGGAGAGGATGAGTTGGGTGTCGTCTGCGTATGATACGATGTTGAGTCCGTGTGATCTGACGATGGATGCAAGCAGGCCCATGTAGATGTTGAACCGGGTGGGGCTGATGGAGGATCCTTGGGGGACTCCGCAGGTGGTCAGTGTGGGTTTCGAGATGAAAGGGGGAGTCTGACCCGCTGTATCGTGGAGTCTGTGGGCTAGGATACAATGTGAGACTGTGTCGAAGGGAGCGGAGAGGTCCAGGAGGATGAGGGCCACAGTCTCTCCTCTGTCGAGTAGGGAGTGGATGTTGTCTGTCGCAGCGAGTAGGGCGGTTTCGGTGCTGTGTCACAGCAGCGGTCTGCTGTTAAGTCTCTCCTATGAGCCTAACACAGCCGCCACCATGAGACCACCGCAGCACTGCCTGCCCGCCCAGGATTCAACCCAGAATCCGGTGGGTGGTGCACCACAGGCTTGGTGGTTCTTCTGCCAGTGCAGCGGTGGTGGTGCTGCAGTAGGACCACTAAACTCGTAATAAGGCCATTTATCTTCTCCAAAAATGGTGACCGAGATTATTGCCAACTGGAAGTTTCAAGAGAAGATGCACTCCAAAGTGAGCGAGACTGACTACGACTCCTCTTTTCACTTTGTCCATGTCTTTGACTTAATGACGTCTGATTAACTAACTCTTGTTGGCTAACAAGAAATTCATGGCACCTATGGGTGTAACAGTGATATAAAGCTGCCAGTATTTAAAGCGTGATTCATTGCCAAAACCTTCACAAACCCCAAGACTTGAATCATATATCTGTTCCTGTAATTCCAGACCATTCGTTGACTCTTGCTTTTGGATAACCCATCCATATGGTTTTGATGAGGCCCAAAATTGCCTGGATGTCGTATGATTGGATGTAATGACTGTATCTGTTATCTTTTTTTGCGGGACGCATGGGAGCAAGCCAATTAGTAATTGAAAAATATGAATGAGAGTAATCATCAGACAGGGCATGTCTGTACTACACAAAATACTGAATTTCCCCTTCCAATTATGTGCATCCCCAGCATTAAAGCAGAGGCAAACTCAATAGCCATAGTGACATTCAGAAAGCGCCCCTTCCCCATTTATGTGAAACAGATAGAAGGAATCCGCTGATAATAATATTCAAATGTGATAGAGTAGAAGAATTTAGCTGAAATAAATGCCATAATTTACACTAGACATTAACATGAAAATGCTTCATAGAATGAAAAATGGGAAAATGTGCCTTTTCTTAAACATGCAAAATTTACGCAGTAAGGACTCATTTCTATTGTAATTACACTAATAGGCCAGACTAGGCCACTTTCGTTTTCTATCTTTCAGTTAATTTTATTCTTTAATAAATGCATGCTTTAAAGAAATGCTTAACTGTGCAATATGATTTGATAAATGATTCAAACTTGACTTCTTCAAACGTTTCATCTCTGTAGAATGCGCTGACTTTAAAAATGTATTTCTTTTTTCCTAAGGTACATGTTCTCATTGTATTTAGTTCGATTTCTAGCTGCCACATATTCACAATGCTGAATGCTAAATAGTGTATTGAAACAATAATGCTTACATGAAGACGTGAATCTCATAACCTAATATCATAGATTATAACTAGAATGTTTCTACCTTTCGAATAGTTCATTGTTACACAGTGGAATACTGGCTGGCTAATAGTTTAGACTGCAGGGTTCTCGTGGGAACTCAGAGTGAAGCTAACACACATGAACGTTTAGCAACTAAGTTGACACTTGTAGATAGTGCTTTGCCGACTTCGTACGTTTACCATGGGAATGAAGGAAGAAGCAGCAGACCATCGGACGATCTGTCTTCATTGGCTTAAGATGACCTAACACCAACATGGATTGTTACATATGTTTTATCATATACGTGTTTCTAGTTATAATTAAGACAGTCCAGGCAGTGCTGTCCAGTTCGGTCCAGGCCATTCTGCTGCGACCATACCTTTTTCCCTCAGCACTTTTTACGCTATTCACTGTGACCTACGTCTGACGGTGATCTCTGTCGGTTACTGATTTGTGGGTGTCTATTTTCTGCATGGTTATGTCTACTGCTGTGAATGTTTTCTTAGCATAACTTTGAACAGTTGTTACTGCAAATGTTTGCTGATGCTGATTTGAGAGAAGAGACTTGAAGGAGTTTCTGGAACTACTCTTCATGAGGAGTTCAGCTTCAATCTGGTTCTATTTCAATGCTCCTTTAAATCTTACTCTTTTCCCAAAGGACTCATTATGTGTTCTGGAAGATTAGAGTAGAATAGGGATTCATTTCCTTAATGGGACACGGTGTAATTTACTTGATTGATTCTATGTCTTTTCTTGATATTTCTCTAAACAGATTTTTCTTACTGATTTGAATAAAGAGACCCAAACAATACACTAAACTCTTATCGATAAAGGTTTTCAAACTGATCCAAAACTCTCATCATTGACTGAACTAAATAACTAAATTAATGATGTCTATTGAGATTTCTTTTTATTGATGCTCCATTCTGATAAGGTGGCAAAGATCCATTGCAGAGAAGAAGAATTTGGTGCGGAGCTGGAGTCCTCTAATGTAAGTCACAGGTTGAACCGATTAAATTTAACAAAACGTTTCTGTGCCAGCAAATGTTAGCGAACAAAAAAAAATCATATCTATTCTAACTGAAAATCTACATCAGTATTTTGCATCTCAATAAGTCTGTGTTAGAGGTAAGCCAATGAAAAATTGGAACTGTATATATGATAGGTAAGAAGCAGAGGCTTCTCCTGTGCTCGTACAGGCATTTCTGTTCAGTAAACTTTATGTTGCACTGTATGTGTGTGGTTGCTGATGCTCTACTTCTCGGCTGCTGCGAAGAAATCTGCAGTATGGGCAGTGATCTCTGTGATTTCCTTACTCATCAAGGTGGAAGGCAGTGTCATGTACAAAATAATCTAGCAGTAGAGGAGGAAGTTGCATGTGGAAATGTGGCATGCAAAGTTTCTGGAATAGCTGACAGTACAAAATTGATCTATACAGCTTATCTAACCACAATTATCATCATTGAAATCCTTGTACTTTTGCTGCATTTACCTAATTACATGGGTGCAGGGGAGGGTAATGGCTTACAGAGGATTCTTTTTCGTTTCCTTTCTAAGCTGCAGTTAAATTACTCTGTGATTCATTCAGTTTAAGAAAGAGACCACTAGAGGGGCAGCAACTGGAACACTCCAGTGCACCAACTGACTGAGTCAGTTCCAGCCTCTCCAAAGTTGAAGATGTTGAGCCAGTTCCTAAAACAAAAGAGAGCAATGGCTGGGTTCAACAGGCGCACTCTACCAATTGGTCTTAAGAAAAGTTAGAAGTATATAGTTATTCAAAAAGTCTATATATCCTCTGGTGCTTCAGGAGGAGAAGGAACCATCCATTCCTTCTCAAAAGGACAGAGTCCAGAAAGTCGAAATCACAGTTCCTCCAAGCACACAGAAATTCCAGGCTGAGGTTGTGGTTTCAGAAATCTTTTTATTCCATCGTCTTAGACACTCCCTTATGCCAACACGTTTTTCGTCTAGTGCTGTTTCAATCACAGCAGACTTCTTCAGGGCAAAGCATCTACAACATAAATATTTATCTATTTAGGAGGAGTCTCATTCGGCATTTTATTCTAACCATCACCCGGGTCAGTTGCCCCTAAAGTTTCACCGAAGAGTGTCCATCATTATCAAGAGATTCGTGCTTCTAATTGAGTAGGTATCTACTTCCGGTAGGGATCAATTGTGAATATGGTGTAATTTGGCCCCATCTTGCTAATACTTGTGCCTTTTTACATAAAGAGTGGAGGCATGCAATCCAATGTGACTCTATAGGTAGTCAGTGATCTGGTGGGAGAGAGAAGATCTTATACTCACTCAGTCAACTAAGACCAAGCAGTGCTAGAATCCAAGGTATCAGATGCAACATTGATAGTACGTATTCTGCAATGGAGAACGATTATTAAAGAAAACGTAATACCCGCGAGATGTATATCACTTAAGATAAGAGGCAACATAGCTGGCTTCTTACCTTACGTCGTTCGTTTCTTATCTCAAACCCAGGAATATAAGTAGATCTAAAGGTAAAACAATAATAACCCTATGTGAGAGGGTGGGCTGAGGCGCCATATGGGTACATTTTATATGCAAAAATACTGCGCCTCGTATAAGCCAAGTAAGAAACATCTATGGTCTAGCTAGCCGAAAAACGTAGGTCGGGCGCAGACTAGGTCCACACTTAAGCAAAATCACAGGGATAGCCCCATGGGCTTAGCGCAAATATAGCACAATATCTGAATTACCGCAATACATATCATGTATCGGGGGGGGGTGTACATCACTAAACCCAGTATTATTTGTAACATACATAATTCACAGAGGTGCAGTATTTTAGATTATCACCTTAGCCACAAGTCAGTAATAGCGGGAGTCGTGGCAATAAATCATTGCCACATCTACCATCCTTAGTGAGAAATTTAAGTATTCGCCTGTGAGCCGGACGAGTAAGGTCACGGCTCCACAGAATCCTGCTGATAGGCTCTGGCGCGTGCCATTGTGGCAGAAAGGGCCGTAGAGAAGAAATTGCCTTTGAGCCGTCCGGGTATAAAGTCACGGCTCCATGCATTCTTCATGACAGACTCTGGTGCGTGCCATTATGGCAGAAAGGTGCCTCAGGTAAAGTGAAGCTAGTCTACCGGGCATGCCCAAGAGGTTAACCTATGACCAGGTAATCATGTCGGGTATACTTACTGTAGGTCGAGCTAGTCCGTAGATATCATTCAATCGGGTGGATCCGCAGAGTAAGCGAGACCGGCGTGGTGGGCGGCCGCCATTGCTTTCCACAATAAGTAGTGTGGAAACAGATGACGTCCTCCATCTCAGGAAGTAGGATCATGTGGGATGAGAAGGTGGCGGCTATCTTAGAGTTCCAGGAAAGTAGTATACAATTAAGTGGGAAATCTTTCACACAATGTGTATATTTAAAAATTTAATCGTATTCCATTCTGTTATAAAGATTCATCTAAAGGCACCTCCTGCTAAACTAAATAATATATTCGAACCTCTATCCAGGTGATCCATAACATGGATATTCCTCCATGTAGACCCCATAATGCGCTATATTCTACCTGGAGCTGGGAGAAGGGTCCAATATTAAATTCTGTCTATGATGCGGGTATATATGATATGATGTATCTATTTTCTCGCACAGTACGACTCCCACAGTATAGGGGAGCACTGTCTTGAATATTTTGACACCAAATTCCGTGTAAATCGGGTTCATAGGTAGGCATATCCTCAATGGATCAAGGTCGTTGAGAAATATTGATTCAACAAGTCTACTATTTGAGTAATATGCGTGAAGGGTGCGTAAACATGCATTAAAAGAAGGTAGGGGGGAGAAAAGAAAAGAAAGGTGAGAAAATGGGGCTGTTAAGTCCCTCAAGCATGCTATTTAGAAATATACAATCCTTTTGTGGAAAGGATAGTGTGAGAACAGTTAGTCCTCCGTTAGTGCAGGTATTCCCTTATACATTAACACAATCGTTGCTGTCAATATATTCATATACTTTCCATGAATCCTATACAGGATGAATAAGCATATGTTGATTTTCAGGTACAGTTGTCAGGTCAGAACACCCAGCATTATATAAGATATCTACATGTAATGTACATTACAAGTAAGGAAACAAACAACAGGATGTGGGAGCACACCGCTGACCTCTCAGCAAGGTTCGCCCCTGGCATTCTGGTAAATGCAGTTTCTTGTAGCTCGCTCCGATATTTTCGAGTATTTTGCCAAGGTTGGCGCAGATAGTGCTGATCTCAAGACACGTGTTTCTGGTTTATTAACCGTCATCAGTAGAGAATACAGTCTTGTATTTTGGGGTTTGCTGAGTAGGCTGCCAAACATTATATCGGGTCCGGTACCTCTCACTGGCGCGCAGGTGCTTCATCCACGAGCTCGTCAGCTCAATGACTCACGGGAGTACATTAAATAGACAACAGGATGTGGGAGCACACCGCTGACCTCTCAGGCAAGGTTCGCCCCTGGCATTCTGGGAAATGCAGTTTCTTGTAGCTCGCTCCGATATTTTCGAGTATTTTGCCAAGGTTGGCGCAGATAGTGCTGATCTCTAGACACGTGTTTCTGGTTTATTAACCGTCATCAGTAGAGAATACAGTCTTGTATTTTGGGGTTTGCTGAGTAGGCTGCCAAACATTATATCAGGTCCGGTACCTCTCACTGGCGTGCAGGTGCTTCATCCACGAGCTCGTCAGCTCAATGACTCACGGGAGTACTTTAAATAGACAACAGGATGTGGGAGCACACCGCTGACCTCTCAGGCAAGGTTCGCCCCTGGCATTCTGGTAAATGCAGTTTCTTGTAGCTCGCTCCGATATTTTTGAGTATTTTGCCAAGGTTAGCGCAGATAGTGCTGATCTCTAGACACGTGTTTCTGGTTTATTAACCGTCATCAGTAGAGAATACAGTCTTGTATTTTGGGGTTTGCTGAGTAGGCTGCCAAACATTATATCAGGTCCGGTACCTCTCACTGGCGCGCAGGTGCTTCATCCACGAGCTCGTCAGCTCAATGACTCACGGGAGTACTTTAAATAGACAACAGGATGTGGGAGCACACCGCTGACCTCTCAGGCAAGGTTCGCCCCTGGCATTCTGGTAAATGCAGTTTCTTGTAGCTCGCTCCGATATTTTCGAGTATTTTGCCAAGGTTGGCGCAGATAGTGCTGATCTCTAGACACGTGTTTCTGGTTTATTAACCGTCATCAGTAGAGAATACAGTCTTGTATTTTGGGGTTTGCTGAGTAGGCTGCCAAACATTATATCAGGTCCGGTACCTCTCACTGGCGCGCAGGTGCTTCATCCACGAGCTCGTCAGCTCAATGACTCACGGGAGTACTTTAAATAGACAACAGGATGTGGGAGCACACCGCTGACCTCTCAGGCAAGGTTCGCCCCTGGCATTCTGGTAAATGCAGTTTCTTGTAGCTCGCTCCGATATTTTCGAGTATTTTGCCAAGGTTGGCGCAGATAGTGCTGATCTCTAGACACGCTTGGCGAACTGCATTCACCATAATGCTTAGGGGTGAACCTGCTGGGGGGTGAAGCAGTGTGATCCCACATTGGTTTCCTGTTTAAAAGGCTCCCTCGAGTCGCTTGAGCTCACGAGCTCGTGGAGAGGCACCTGCGCGCCTTGAGAGGTACTGTGACCCGAGAACACTTTGGCAGCCTGCTCAGCAACCCCAAATACTTGAACGCCTAATCTCTACTGACGACGGATAAGAATCCAGAAACACGTGTATAGAGATGGCCAGCACTAATCTGCACCAACCTGGTGAAATACTCGAATGACTTTTGCAAGTACACACGCTTTGCGAACTGCATTCACCATAATGCTTGGGGGTGAACCTGCTGGGGGGTGAAGCAGTGTGATTCCACATTGGTTTCCTGTTTAAAAGGCTCCCTTGAGCCGCTTGAGCTGACGAGCTCGTGGAGAGGCACCTGCGCGCCTTGAGAGGTACTGTGACCCGAGAACACTTTGGCAGCCTGCTCAGCAACCCCAAATACTTGGACGCCTAATCTCTACTGACGACGGATAAGAATCCAGAAACACGTGTATAGAGATGGCCAGCACTAATCTGCACCAACCTGGTGAAATACTCGAAAGACTTTTGCAAGTACACACGCTTGGCGAACTGCATTCACCATAATGCTTAGGGGTGAACCTGCTGGGGGGTGAAGCAGTGTGATCCCACATTGGTTTCCGGTTTAAAAGGCTCCCTTGAGCCGCTTGAGCTGACGAGCTCGTGGAGAGGCACCTGCGCGCCTTGAGAGGTACTGTGACCCGAGAACACTTTGGCAGCCTGCTCAGCAACCCCAAATACTTGAACGCCTAATCTCTACTGACGACGGATAAGAATCCAGAAACACGTGTATAGAGATGGCCAGCACTAATCTGCACCAACCTGGTGAAATACTAGAAAGACTTTTGCAAGTACACACTCTTGGCGAACTGCATTCACCATAATGCTTAGGGGTGAACCTGCTGGGGTGAAGCAGTGTGATCCCACATTGGTTTCCTGTTTAAAGGCTCCTCGAGCCGCTTGAGCTGACGAGCTCGTGGAGAGGCACCTGCGCGCCTTGAGAGGTACTGTGACCGGAGAACACTTTGGCAGCCTGCTCAGCAACCCCAAATACTTGAATGCCTAATCTCTACTGACGACGGATAAGAATCCAGAAACACGTGTATAGTGATGGCCAGCACTAATCTGCACCAACCTGGTGAAATACTCGAAAGACTTTGCAAGTACACACGCTTGGCGAACTGCATTCACCATAATGCTTAGGGGTGAACCTGCTGGGGGTGAAGCAGTGTGATCCCACATTGGTTTCCTGTTTAAAAGGCTCCTCGAGCCGCTTGAGCTGACGAGCTCGTGGAGAGGCACCTGCGCGCCTTGAGAGGTACTGTGACCCGAGAACACTTTGGCAGCCTGCTCAGCAACCCCAAATACTTGAACGCCTAATCTCTACTGACGACGGATAAGAATCAAGAAACACGTGTATAGAGATGGCCAGCACTAATCTGCACCAACCTGGTGAAATACTCGAAAGACTTTTGCAAGTACACACGCTTGGCGAACTGCATTCACCATAATGCTTAGGGGTGAACCTGCTGGGGGTGAAGCAGTGTGATCCCACATTGGTTTCCTGTTTAAAAGGCTCCCTCGAGCCGCTTGAGCTGACGAGCTCGTGGAGAGGCACCTGCGCGCCTTGAGAGGTACTGTGACCCGAGAACACTTTGGCAGCCTGCTCAGCAACCCCAAATACTTGAACGCCTAATCTCTACTGACGACGGATAAGAATCCAGAAACACGTGTATAGAGATGGCCAGCACTAATCTGCACCAACCTGGTGAAATACTCGAAAGACTTTTGCAAGTACACACGCTTGGCGAACTGCATTCACCATAATGCTTAGGGGTGAACCTGCTGGGGGGTGAAGCAGTGTGATCCCACATTGGTTTCCTGTTTAAAAGGCTCCCTCGAGCCGCTTGAGCTGACGAGCTCGTGGAGAGGCACCTGCGCGCCTTGAGAGGTACTGTGACCCGAGAACACTTTGGCAGCCTGCTCAGCAACCCCAAATACTTGGACGCCTAATCTCTACTGACGACGGATAAGAATCCAGAAACACGTGTATAGAGATGGCCAGCACTAATCTGCACCAACCTGGTGAAATACTCGAAAGACTTTTGCAAGTACACACGCTTGGCGAACTGCATTCACCATAATGCTTAGGGGTGAACCTGCTGGGGGTGAAGCAGTGTGATCCCACATTGGTTTCCGGTTTAAAAGGCTCCCTTGAGCCGCTTGAGCTGACGAGCTCGTGGAGAGGCACCTGCGCGCCTTGAGAGGTACTGTGACCCGAGAACACTTTGGCAGCCTGCTCAGCAACCCCAAATACTTGAACGCCTAATCTCTACTGACGACGGATAAGAATCCAGAAACACGTGTATAGAGATGGCCAGCACTAATCTGCACCAACCTGGTGAAATACTCGAAAGACTTTTGCAAGTACACACTCTTGGCGAACTGCATTCACCATAATGCTTAGGGGTGAACCTGCTGGGGGGTGAAGCAGTGTGATCCCACATTGGTTTCCTGTTTAAAAGGCTCCCTCGAGCCGCTTGAGCTGACGAGCTCGTGGAGAGGCACCTGCACGCCTTGAGAGGTACTGTGACCGGAGAACACTTTGGCAGCCTGCTCAGCAACCCCAAATACTTGAATGCCTAATCTCTACTGACGACGGATAAGAATCCAGAAACACGTGTATAGTGATGGCCAGCACTAATCTGCACCAACCTGGTGAAATACTCGAAAGACTTTTGCAAGTACACACGCTTGGCGAACTGCATTCACCATAATGCTTAGGGGTGAACCTGCTGGGGGTGAAGCAGTGTGATCCCACATTGGTTTCCTGTTTAAAAGGCTCCTCGAGCCGCTTGAGCTGACGAGCTCGTGGAGAGGCACCTGCGCGCCTTGAGAGGTACTGTGACCCGAGAACACTTTGGCAGCCTGCTCAGCAACCCCAAATACTTGAACGCCTAATCTCTACTGACGACGGATAAGAATCCAGAAACACGTGTATAGAGATGGCCAGCACTAATCTGCACCAACCTGGTGAAATACTCGAAAGACTTTTGCATGTACACACGCTTGGCGAACTGCATTCACCATAATGCTTAGGGGTGAACCTGCCGGGGGGTGAAGCAGTGTGATCCCACATTGGTTTCCTAAGTAAGGAAACAAGTTCATATTCAAATACATGTTATGTAAATGACGTGGTTACGAAGTGTTTTCTGCAACCACATTCAAATAGTGCCCTCATGTGCCCAAACTGGGCAAGGAGGTATTCAGAAGTGGAAACCTCATATAATATACATCATAAATGGGGAGACCAGTTCATGTACAAAAACATTTTATGAAAATTACTTGGATATATAGTGTTTTCTGTAGCCATACTCTAAAAATAGATATCCCTATTCCACACATGCCCAAACTGGGCCAGAAGGTATTCAGAAGTAGTGACTTCCTATAATATACATCACAAATGGAGAGACAAATCCAAATACAAATACATATTATGAGAATTACTTTGGTATATGGTGATTTCTGCAACTATACTCTAAAGGTCTTGTTATAGAGACCAAATATCCCTATTCCAGGTATTCAAATGGTACCACACATGCCCTCTCTGGGCATGGTGATATTAGTCAACCAAGAAATAGTGTAATTCTCGGTCAATGTTCAATCCCTGATCTACTGCCCATATTTGCTGTTTCTGTGGTCACCATCCTGCTTGCCTCACAGGGGACTCCATCCCCCACAGTTCTTAGCGCCGGGAGGCGCCAACGCGTATCCTCGCGCTGGGAGGCGCTTAAAAGCAGACTTGGGCTCCCACAGCACAGGACGCGCACGGGCGTGCCCGGGCCAAGGGCGGCCCGTCTGCACCCGGAGGAGCCCGGAGGAGGCTGGGCTGGGCCAGGTCTCTTGGCTCCCTGGCTCGAGGCTGTCACAGCGGGGGACTAAGTCCTGGATATACATAGGGCTTCGGTGTGGATTCAAATCAGGACCAGGACGATCAGAAACTGAGGCCCTAAGGTAAACTCAGGGGGGGCGTTTGCATGATGAGGAAGGGGGCCGTTTGCTGACTGTTGCACGTACTGTATGCACTGCTTTATAAACCTTGTGACAATCTGCCCATTTGTTTAACTGACGACTATCTGGGAAGGCCCCATTCACCCCTTGACATAGCCTATTCTATTGAAGTGACCTCAGCTGGCCCTGACATAGTAGAGGCTGCCTGCCCGGCTAAAATATCTTTGTTCCCTACTCAGCCTGGCATTATGGGGAACCGGAAGACCACCACCTTAGCCCAACCGGCCCCCGTAACTTCAACCATGGACTGTTTTCTGAAGAAAGCGGCGGGGTCCTTGATAAGGAAATTGAGTTGATAGCTAGGCGTCTCTCCTGCTCCCCAGTACACCAATTATGCACCCGCTCTAACACCCTGGTACCTGGACAGGCTTCGTTGTTAAGCACTGTGGAGCAGGGAGAATTGATTGTGTCTGTGCCCCCTTTCTCTGGTCAAAGAAATAGTCCTGAAATCCATGAGGAGGGAAGGGACCTAACAAGGCACATCCAGCGTCTGCTCTCCTGCTGGGACATGGCCAGTTGGCTGCTTATCCTGAAGTGACAATAGTAGCTTCTCAGAAGGATGCTCTTGAAGGACCTGTCAGAGGTCTGGGTGTTGGGGCAAAACGTAAATGCTCAATGGTAGGGGCCAAGGCAAAACGACCCAAGGCGGATTCTTTAACCCCAAATTTTCCAGGAACAGGAGTTCCGTTGAAAGACGAGCTGGCAGCAATGCTAGAAGCCTGTGTGGGGACTCTTCTGGAAGGACTGGACGCCAAACTGGAACCCATTAAACAACGCCTCACTATAATTGAGAGGGAACTCTCCTCTTGGTCCCAACAGTGTAGTAGGCCTAATAGTATAGCCGGCATCGCCCAACCGGCTCACCCAGGCCACTGTGTCAACATGGTTCAGGATCAAGCCACCCTGAAGGCAGTGTCAAGGGAGGGTGATCTAGCAGTTGAAGGTGTGGCTAGTAATCCTCCGTGCAGAAGTGCTACCCAATCCACTACTCTTTACCCCAGGCAGTGCCCGCCCTTTCCTCGAGGGGAACATCTACAGGCGAAGAGGATAAGGAGCGGGGAGAATCATGGTGGTAATATGTCCACACAGAGGGAAGCTGCTGGATGTGAGGCTTCTATTCCAGCATTAAAGGAGTTGGGCAGCCAGCACGTAGGCCCAAACCACATCGATCTACCCCCTGAAGCAACACCATATGTAGTAGTCCTGGGAAATGTTCCAGGACTGAAGCCAGGCTCCATCAAAGATTTCCATCAATTGAAAAATAAAGTCCTGCACTGGCTAAACAGTAATACATCTCTGGGGTATAGGGTGGAGAGAAACATTATCATGGTATGACGGGTGGCTTGGATAGGAGCGTCAAAAAAGAGTAATGATGGGGACTGTGTGATTATCAATTTTAACCAACCACATCTAGCAGAGAGTTTTCTTCATGCAGCCAATGCTCGTGCTCCCAGAGCCCTAGCCACCTCGATCTCAGCTCTTCCCCTTGGCTTCTTTTATAGACCAATGCTCCAGCCACCATCACAAAATCTATTGTTCCCGAGGAGACTGTTGAGCGTTGCATCCTATGAGCGGCATCAGACTCTGTCCCCTGTTCCAACTTTTAACGCCTTTGCCCCCCTGAGTCCTCTTGAGAATTGTGATTGACTGGGAGGACCAGGCCCACTGTCTCCATTGATAACCTTCCCATGCCCGGATCGTACAAACCCAGTGGAACGAGAAATCTCGGACCTCCACTCCAGGGACACAACACACCTTTCCCTCATTTCCTGGAATGTAGCCGGCTTAGCAAGCAAGTTCTCAGTCCCAGAATGGCGCAACTTTGTCCAGGAGTTTGACATTATTTGCCTGCAGGAGACTTGGGCTGTGGACAATTCTTTCTTGCTGGAAGGGTATAAATCTTTCTTTGTTCGTGCTAGCCCGTCCAGCTCCGGCAGGGCCAAGGGGGGGCTTGTGGTTTATGCATCTCTTAGGCTGGAAAGTGGAATTGTAGAATTAAATACTGATAATCCAAGCTTGCAGACCTTACTCATCTCACGAGGGCCCGCCAATCTGTTGCTCCTAAATTTTTATAATGCTGTTTCCTCCCTCCCTGAGATATGTAATATAGCTAGGCTGGGTAAATTTCTGGACGGTTTTAGTGTTTCCTCTAGTTACACCCCTAACATCGTGCTGGCTGGTGATTTTAACGTTCACCCCTGTGGGGATCCAAAGGTTCAGGGCTTAGGGGATTCTGATTGCCCACGCTACCCAGGAGGGCATTTTACACACCATGGGCAGGGACATCTTCTTAATGCTTTGATATCTGATTTTGACCTACTATCTGCAATGGTTAAGTTGGAATCTGCCCAGAGCGTTCCCCTACCAACTTTTAAGGGTCATGGTAAGCACTCGTTTATCATTTCATTTTTGTTTCCACTCCTTTATTCCATCAATATCAGATTTCTTAATTATGGCTAGTACTTATAGCGATCATAATCCTTTGTGCCTTAAAAATAGCTGGCTTGCACTGGGTCATAAAAAGGGGAGTAGGGGTGGAGGGGCCCTCCTGCCCACAGACAGGGGCTGGAGGTTAAAATGGGCACAAATTACTCCTGACCATTTACATGAGTCCATCTTAGTCAAATGCCAGGAGGAAATTCAGATCTGTTTGGCGGCCCAGAGACACTCAGATGCCCAAGTAGTTAAAGCTTTTGAAGTAATCGCCTGCTCCATCGCTGAGTTATTGATGATCCCTGCTCCTAATATTCAACGAGATAGGGCCCTGAAATGGTTTGATATAACTTGTTCTCGTGCGGCAAGGTCACTTAAGGCGGCCCTGCATGCTGTCCCAAGAGACAGTGGACTAGTCAGAACCCATAGAATACAGTACAAAACTGCTCTTAAAGAACATAAAGAAACCTTGAAGGAGGAGGCCTGGGGGAAGCTAATGGAGCCTAGCACTATCAAGAACAGCACTAAGTTCTGGGGCATAATTAACAGCCCAATCCTGGGAGCAGAGCTTGCCAGTGCTCTTGATGCACACATCACAGAGGATGATTGGGTCAGACATTATGAGTGTATGTTCGGGGGTACCTTAGTCCAGATATTACCCAATTGGGGAGTAAATGAAAGGTCCACGCTAATTGTTTTGGAGGAAGAGGTGAGGCGGGGAATAGCAGGTATGACGCGAAACGAGGCCCCCGGCCCGGATGGGATTCCGCCCAATCTTTACTTCTCCAACCTGGAGTTTTGGGCCCCGGTGCTCACTACGGTCATTAACGCGGCAGTCAGGGCGGGTTGCCCGGCTTCATGGGCCACATCCACCATCGTCCCGGTTTTCAAAAAGGGGAATAGAGAGAGCACACTGGCACACTGTTATAGGCCCATCTCCCTGTTGGACTCAGGGGTTAAAGTGGTCGGATGAATCCTGTTAGACAGATTAACTACCTGGGCTGCTGAGAATAGCATCTTGTCAGACACCAAATACGGGTTTCATTCCGGCCGCTCAACTATAGAGCAATGCCTGAACCTCTTCCTGATGGTGAACAAGTACACGGTCGACCGCACTGGGACCTTTTTGGACCTCTCCTCTGCATTCGACTGCGTGAATAGAGGCAGGCTGTGGCAGACCCTGCTCTCTCTGGGGGCAGACAGGGAAATAGTCCTTTTCCTACGGGATCTTCACCAAGATACCAGGGCGGCTGTGCGTTATTCTGGAGGCATAAAGGCCTCACGCTTGTTCCCCATTAGGAGAGGGGTAAGACAGGGTTGCATCCTGGCCCCTTTTTTAATTAACGTATACATCGATGGCCTTGGGAAGACCCTTCTAGAGACCAGGGTGGATTTTCCGCAAGTAGGACGGAGTGGCCTCCCCGTCTTGCTGTACGCACACGACACCGTCCTGATGGCCAGAACGGAATGGGGGCTACAAAGGCTAATCAATTCTTTTGTGCAGTTTATGGGGGAGCAGTACCTTGTGGTTAATAATTCTAAATCTTTCATCATGCAAATAGGGGCCCGTCCTAGCAGGCCATACACCTTTACGGTTGGGACAACCACCGTGCCAAGAGCGAGAGTTTTTTCCTATCTAGGAGTTTTACTGGACGATAAAATTAAATGGGGACCTCAACTTACCAGTAAGAGGAACGACTTTTCCAGAGAAATCGCTGCCATATTTAACTTTTCAATCAGACTGGGGAAAAGACCTGTGGGAGCCTTATTACATCTATATAGCGCCAAGTGTCTACCCAAGGTATTATACGGCTGCGAAATTTGGGGGTATACCAACACAAAGGAACTCCAAACTGTGGAAAATAAGTTCTTGAGATGGCTCCTTTCAGTCCCCCAATGTACTCCGTCCTTCTCAATACATGAGGAGCTGGGAAAGAAACATCTAACTGACATGATAGCGAAACGCCCTGTCATAGTATGGCTAAAAATCTGGGCAGGTAAGGGGACATTGTTAAACAAGCTCATTCAAAATGATTGTCTGGCCCTTGACCACGCCACACGAATACCATGGTTGAAGTATATCAAAGTGACCTTATCGGGCGTGGGGAGACGTGATCTTTTTATTAACCCAGACCGGATAACCAAGAGAGATCTGAACCCCATAAAGGCAAGCCTCATGGAGCAGAGGGCTATGGCAAGGGAAGAGAGGGAGCTCCTAAAGCCCAGTGTTCGCCGATTTATTGTTAAAAATGACTAAATCGGCTGAGCCCTACCTATTGGGATTTGTAAACTCACATGATAGATTCCTGCTCACAAGGTTCCGGTTTGACCTTTTCCACTTCCTTCTTGCTCATCCCAGGGATTGTACTAAAGGCCAAACTTTGCCGTCTTGTGGCTGCAATGGTCAATCTCCACAGGATATGACCCATTTTATGATGTTTTTTAGTTTTTATGAAACTCCTAGGAAGTCTTTTATAATTCCAATCCTGAAAAGAGCTAATTTTATGCAAGTACACCCAGCCTTTATTTACCTACAAATGCTGACAGGTAGCACTGTGTTTTATGTACTCGAATTCCTAAAATCTGCCATCAGACTTAGATCTAGTTGCGATTAACTAGCCTGTTTAACTTAACTGTTTTCCCCGCAAAGCCTCCGATGATTAGTTTTTAATGCTACAGCACTTATGTAACATGAACCTAGTGGCTGGTTTGGCACTGATATTTTAACCTACCGGCAGCACCGGGCGTGGCCTGCTTATTTTTACTAGACTTATTGTTGTATTTTATTTATTTATTGTGTGCTTTTATGGTTTTATTTGAAACCCAATAAAGATTATTGACTTGACTATAGTTTGTAGTATTCTGCTTTTTGGGATTATACAGCTCTAGTCTTTTTCTAAAGAGAATCACTGGGCAGTACAATCACCCTATGGGGTTGCTAGGTGTAATGTTGAGTGCTAAGCTGAAGTACCCTCACACCAACCTCCCTGAGAAACCTGTGACTACTTGTCATCGCTACCACTGAGAGTCAAGCTCTGAAAGGGATGTGCTTGGCCCAGTTTGCAAGCAATAATAGGACAGGCTCCAGGACAGTAGTTGCAAATGAACTCAGCCCACACTGCTGTTGCCTGTTAGTCCCTCACAAGCCCCTTGGAATTTTGAATGTGGTCTGAGAAGTACGATGTGAGACCACACTTCCCACAGAGCTCACTATACACAATGACCCTATTGGTGAAGTTACTCCTTCCTAAATTTGGGAACCACCTCTTTCATCGCTCCTCCACCACTTCAGGCTTGGTGTCTTTGATGCCCCTGAAACTTTCCCAAAGTTTCCAACCACTTCTCTCTGTGTATCTGCAGAGGTTTTCAAAGATATGGAGGCAGAGTGTTCTGGGCAAGAAGCTGTTGTACTTGAGCTCGCAGAATCCCACAACCATCTTCATAAGAAAAATACAATTCCTATCTATAGCACATCACACCCAATCCAAACATTCTCTCACATTCATTAAAATAATTACAGCTACCCTGAGAACATTCAGAATTGCTGGCAAGTGTGGCAGATGAGTCATGGACATATTTTAAGTGAATGCAAGTTTTTTGTCATGGGACAGGATCTTGTATTTTCCATAATTCTTGTGCTTCCCCTACATTAGTTTTGTCAGTACCCTTACCCATGCCCCATACACCATTCTCCAGCATTTCGCCATAGTATTTCTGTTGTTCTTTTTTTGCCACCCTTCCCATAATACCTTGTCCTTTTGGGACTAAACCACATTCTCCCCTTCGTATTCTGTGCCCTTCAGTATATCATACCCATGTTGTGAGTGTTTATCATAAGTGAATGGCAGCTATCTCTGTATCAACAGTGGTTTTAATACAGCAGTGATTAGCATGGACTATGATGAGTGATGCAAGTGATTGCCCCTGAGTAGTGTTAACTATCCTTTGAAGAGGTGTACAATTTGGGTACAGTGTGCACAAAGGAAGAGGGGATTGATGCTGGGATCAGTGTGGCACAACACCTCATTTAATGCAGTGTCATGTGGCTCTGCTACATATGAAATGATTTTGGTGATGGGTAAACTTGAGTGTGTGCAAATGTTGAACTGCTTCACATTGCTTTAATGTCTATACAGCACATATTCTCATGATGTATCTCTGCCTAGACCACCACCAATACACTTCTCAGCTCTCTTGTGTGTCATGCCAACATATAGCTAAATTGTGACAGACACCATTTTGTCTTGCTTTACACTCTCAAATTAAATAAATTCAGCACTCTCAAGATGAGGCACTCAGTAAAGCAGGAAGAAACACTTGGAAAGGAGATTCAGCATTCATAAAATGAGGCAAATCCAAAGGCAGTTTCAAAATAAAGCATGGGGTTTTACTAATGCAACACTATCTAACAGACAGACTTTCCCAGATGTCAAATGAAACAGGTAAAACAACATGCAAATGTATATATATATTTATGTATGTGCACAAGCAAGCAATAATAAAACACTCACAAGTATTCCAACTGTCAAATACATGAGATAAAACACAAGCATATAATAATAGTAAAACACATGCAAATTATAATAATGAACATCCAATGCAAGAAATAAGCACTGTCAAATGCAAGAATCAAATATAAAGAGAATGTATACACAACATGGAAACATCACAGAGCAATGAAACTTATAGCTTATACATCACTTATTGAGATAAACACTTCATTCTGGCCAGCTTGACTAGGAAGCCCTTTTCAGTCATCCAGAAGTCTCAATGGGACAGCAAGAACATCCCTGTGACAGTGCGTCCACTTCACAGGTGAGCTTCTGTCTGAGCGCCAAGATTTTCCATCTTTAATACCTTTTACTAACACGGAGATAGACTTCTAGAAATTCCCCCTCCCTTCATCTATTGTAAAACCAAGGCTGACCGTATTGGTCTGTGTCGAGGTCAAGACGGAAGGTGGCCAAGCCTCCATGTTTTGGCTCCGAGACAGAGAATGACATTCCTCTTTCACGCTTTCAAATGCATATCCCACAGAGTTCTGTTCCAAGCATGGCTGTTTTGCTCTGTGCTGTGAAAAAGAAAACATCCCTCTCTGAAGCTGCAGGAAGGCACACAATGAAATCATGCAAGAGCACAAAATGATATACATTCAAAATGGAGTCAATTAAAACACATGGAGTCAATGGTACCCACAATCTCAAAATATATATTTGCATGTAGCACTACACTCCACCCCTTGACCTTTGAATCTCATAACATACATATATACAATAAACTTTTTGGGTGAAAGCATGAATATGAAATTGGGCACATATTAAAACAGTGACATAATAAAATAATAATACATATTGCTATGATCATTCCACCTAAAATAACTCATGTATATCTAATAATAACTCACCTATAGAAATAAGTGTCCTGGGGCCAGATGTACGACCATTCACTTTACCGGCTCGCAAATTGTGCCGAATTGTGACTCGCAATTTGAGACTCGCTAAAATGAATGTACAACAGTGCCTCAGACACTGTTTGCGATTCCCAATGGGGTTGCAAATTGCATGCCTCATCAATATTCATGAGGCAAGCGCAATTTGCGACCCCATTGGGAATGGCTAGCACTCCCAGGGATAGTGGCCTGCTGGGATCAGCAGACCACCATGTCTGTGACTGCTTTTTAAATAAAGCAGGGTTTTTGTTTTTAAATGCAGCCCGTTTTCCTTAAAGGAAAGCGGGATGCATTTAGAAAAGAAAAATACAACTTTCAGTTCAATTTTTTAAGGGCAGGCAGTGGTCCCTGGGACCACTGTCTGCTCTTAAAAAATATTTTCACACCCATTCACAAAGGGGAAAGGGTCCTGTGGGGACCCCTTCCCATTTGTGAGTGGCTTACCACCGACTTGAAGTAGGTGGTAAACTGCGAGTGTTTTGCGACCGCAAATGCGGTTGCAAACCAATCCTACATTGGTGTGAGACTCGCTATTAGGAAGGGATGCCCTTGGCACGCCCCTTCCTAGTAGCGAGTCGCAAATCATATTTTGCGAGTCGGTAAAAGGCTACCGACTCGCAAAATATGGTTTGTGCACGGGGAAGACCAATTTTGCGACGCAAACGGGCAGAATTCCCGTTTGAGACCGCAAAAAACGGTCGTACATCTGGCCACTAATGTTATAAATAGCTAATCCTGGAACTTCTACTATAGAATGCCTAAGCTTATATATTCTGTCTTAGACAATAAACGAATCTCAGAATAATAAAACACCATCTTCATCAAGCTGAACTGTTTCTCTTGTACTCTGGGTATGCAATGCTGGATTTAATGGAAACATCATCAGTCCTAACCGCGTGAATGTACATGGTCCTCCTGTTATATTTAAAACAATATCCTTTCACATTTGTCAATCAAAAGTACGAGGACAGTCTTATATATTCTGTCTTGGAATCACCATTTTCATCAAGCTGGACTCATATTTCATTTTTAGCATAAGCTGGAGTCAGTCTCATTTTAGCACATTCAATATGACCTGTGGAAAACAATCTGTGCTAGAATATCATCTTGTTGGTTCAGCAAAAGGTGTTTGTCTGCGCTGTTAGGTGGTCACTTCATGGTTGGGTGTTCCTGGTCACTCACGGCCCTACTCAGACACAGCCAACCACACTCAGGGCGGGACATCCAAAATGCCGACACTCCGCAGTATGATCTAGGAAAGAAACAATTATAACTATTCTTGCAAGTAAAATGTTTCAGATAGCACATGTTCTCCTTTTCCTGGTCTGATGACAAAGTATTGTCTTTTCCATCTGCAATGATCTCTGCAGCTTCTGGGGGATGATTTGAGGATTCTACCCACACTTTGACCTCTAGGTTCTTGCTAGTGGAGCCAAACCCTCCTTCCTCTCGCACAGTAAGAAGGGCTGGGGCAGTCTCCTCTCTGACTATCCCTCCATACCCTGCTGGATATGTACATACTTAACTATTTGGCATAGGCCCAATGCAATCAATCTGCTATATCTGTGCTGGTAATTTTCCTCTCTGCAACTGCCCCCTCACCATCCATGGGACTGGTCTGTGTTGTGCATCCTGACAATTCTAATAAAATCTAGGAGAATATGCATCCCTTCATTCTCTGCCTACCTGTTAGTGGTTTTCTCTCCCAGGTGTCCACATTTTTGTTGTGCCTATTTAGCCATTCTCACCAAATCAGAAGCTTACGTCACCACCTCTGCTTCCGAGATTTTGGCCATTTTGTCTGCAAGGGAATTAAACCAGCATTTAGTGAAGTAGTGGGACAGCAGGCATCTACATGACACATAGTGACTGTGCTTTGTGCTAACATTTTCCAGATATCATGCCACAACACCTTACCTCACTTCACAGGGGACTCCTGTATCTGAGACACATCCTGTAATACCTCTGTATCTTTCACTGGGACCTGCGCCACTTGTTCATGCAACACTTCAGTTTCCGCCTGTATGTACCACTTCCATTTGATCACATTTGCTTCTTGTGCATGCCCTATTCTGTGTGACATAGGGAAACTCATCACCCATTGCATTAGAGGAATTTCAAGCCTCAAAATTACATTATGCCCTATTGTCATTTGCCCAGTGTCTATCAGAGCACAGTAACACACCCGCAACTGTTTTTCAAAGGCAGTATACCACTCTCTAGCATCTGGCAATGTTTTAGTCCAAAAGCCCAGGAGCTCCTTCGTCTTGCCTTGTTTTTGCCCATACTCAAATTGCCATACTTTCCCTGGACTGTTACATGTAACTTAACGTCTCCTTCCTGTATTGGCCACACATCTAAAGCATATTGTATAGCCTCTTTTGCCTACTCATAAGCACATCGCTGCTGTTCTCCCCACTCAGAATCGTGTTTAAAAATACAAATTTTCATCATTTCTTCCTTAAGTCTCTGCATAGCATCTCTCAATGTAAACCAAGGTTTATCATTCACTGCCCAGTCTGACTCTGTAGGATACTTGTAAATGCATCCAGCAACCGCAAATTATAACAGGCTTATTTTATTATCTTCTCTGTAATTCCTAAAATATTCCTGTACAGTGAGGTCAGTGCTAAGCGTACAAAACTTTGCAGCATTTTTTTCTCGGTTTAACATCACTTCTGCAGAGAATTCATAAAAACCTCCTGTGGGTATTCTGAATTAACCTGTAGCTTTTGTTGGAGCACTGGCTGTGCGTGGACAACATTCCTTTCTTCTGACTCACTCTGGCAATCTGAAAAGTCGGGTATTTAAACTGTCACACATGGCATGTCGCTTTTGCGCTGTCTGGTATATCTCCAGTTTATCTTGTAACAATTGTTTTTCACACATTAACATATTAGAATTATTTTTAGCTTCAATCAACTACTGTTGTATTTGGTCACGTTCTTTTCCTAACTGCGCACATTTTTCATACATTCTACGAAAAGCACTCAAAAGAATCCAACCTTTTCTCCATGAAATGTTAAACTCTTTTTCCTCTTCAAAGGAAATGTTCTGCAAACATTTAAATGC
This sequence comes from Calotriton arnoldi, assembly GCA_963921515.1. Classification (NCBI taxonomy): domain Eukaryota; kingdom Metazoa; phylum Chordata; class Amphibia; order Caudata; family Salamandridae; genus Calotriton; species Calotriton arnoldi. Next base: position 1,915,551 of record CAWUFW010002950.1, read on the forward strand.
GTGTGCTTGCCCCTCATCTGCTCTACATGCATAAGGGCGTCTTCCCACCCCAATATCTTATTTGGCAACTGGAAATCTGCCTTCGTCTATTTAGAAAACATTTTTCCCCTTTCCCTTTTAAAATCGTACTGTACCCCACTCCTGTTACCAAAATGTCTTGCTTTGCACTCCCAAATAAAAGAAATTCAGCACTCCCAAGATGAGAAACTAGGTAAAGCAGGAAAAAACACTTGGAAAGGAGACTCAGCACTCACAAAATGAGGCAAATCCAAAGGCAGTTTGAAAATAAAGCCAGGGGGTTTATTAATGCAACACTCTCTAGCAGAAAGTCTTTCCCAGATGTCAAATGAAACAGGTAAAGCAACATGCAAATGTATATATATTTATATATGTGGCAAGCAAGTAATAATAAAACACTTGCAAGTAATCCAACTGTCAAATGCATGAGATAAAACACAAGCAGGTATTAATAGTAAAACACTTGCAAATAATATTAATTGGCGTCCAATGCAAGAAATAAGCACAGTCAAATGCAAGAATCAAATATAAAGAGCATGTACACACAACATGGAAACATCACAGAGCAATGAAACGTATAGCTTATACATCACCTATTGAGATAAACACATAATTCTGGTCAGCTTGACTGGGAGGCCCTTTTCAGTCATCCAGAAGTCCCAGTGGGACAGCACATCCCCGTGACAGTGCGTCCACTTCACAGGTGAGCTTCTTTTTACGCGCCAAGATTTTCGGTCTTCAATACCTTTTACTAACATGGAGAGAGACTTCTAGAAACTCCCCCTTCCATCATCTATTGCAAACCCAAGACTGACTGTACCGGTCTGTGTCGAGGTCAAGACGGAAGCTGGCCAAGCCTCCTTAATTTGGATCTGAGACAGAAAAGTACAGTCCTCTCTCATGCTTTCGATTGCACAACCCACACAATCTGTTCCAAGCAAGGCTGTTTTGTCATTTGCTGTGAGAAAGGAAACATTCCACTCTGAAGCTGCAAGAAGGCACAAAATGAAATCATGCAAGAACACAAAATGATGTACATTCAAAATGGAGGCAATTAATACACATGGAGACAATGGTCACCACAATCTCATAATGTATGTTTGTATGTAGCACTACACATGTGTGGCACATTACCATTATAGAAAGATTGCCAGCACCTATGGGTGTCTTTGGATCAGCCAACTGAGGTAAATTTCTAAAATGTTCTGCCTCTGTCCCCTTTTGCCTTTGGGAGTGACAGATGGGTTAGTGTAGCAAATGGTTTCCGACCCTTTAATCCCCTGTATTTTACACTTTTGGCAACCTATCTTTTATTCTTAGTAAGTCTCACTACCTGAGTCTCAGTCACAGTAAATTCACATAAAATGCACTAAGAGTGTGAACCACCAGTTTCAGCCTCCTAAGATAAGACTGCTGCTATGCAGCTGGGGTAATAAGTTCTGGGCTGGTTACACGTGAAAACATGATTTCATATGTATGCGTGCTGCACATGTGATACTACCATCTTGCGCAGCAGGGTATCTACACAGGTAGCCTGTCAGAGAAGGGAACCTTAAAGGGTTTATGCTGACCTGAGGTAGGCCTTATAATGTGAGTGGGCATACATAATGCAGGTCTGCAATATTTCCTAAAATTCTGTGGTGCTTAACTGAATTCCACATTATAGGTGAATTCTGAGCCAAAGTACTGGTTTGCCCCACTTAGGACTACAGGGTCCAGTGAGGTATGAATCTTAGGATAAAAATGCATACCAAGTACAGTTCCACAGACCCTTTCATCATATCCTCACTCTCTATGGCACTTTGACGATTTCCATATTTCCCTGGTTCATCCATAAACATGTTGCAGGCCTTAGTCCCACCTACTGGGTCAATTTAATTACTCTGCAGGCCAGCGAAGGATCGAAGGCCTCTCCACACAATAGAGTAATTAACAGTGCTTGACCGAGATCATGGGAAAGAAAGTGGTGTGGAGGAAATCTATATCTGCTAGTTTACTACTCACACTGCAACTGGGCAAGGAAAAACCAAGCCCATGGAAAAAAGGAGGAAGGCCAGACCTCTGGCACCAAACATAAAAGGGACCCCCCTTTGAAACTGGTGGAAAAAGATCAGGCAGCTATGTCAGTGGTGGCAGAGCTGAGCTCCCAGGAAAGGTCTTTTCATAAAACACTTGAAGGCTATATCTTAAAATGTCACTGAATGCTGTACAGGAGGGTTAGGACAGGGGTAGAGTCATGATGTGGCACCCTAGGATTGGCCTGGGGTGCCTGGCGTCTAGAACTTTCCACCCCCTTCTAAAAACCCCAGCACAACATAGAGACTGAGAAGAAGATTCTGGACCTGGTAGGAACGATGGCGAAGGAATGCCCAGCTGGAAGGAGAAACCATGTGATACCACTGCAACAATGTACTTTAACTTCAGCTGAGCCCTAGTACTAAGATGGGTCAATCCAGGGCCAGTAGCACTGCCCCCCTTAAAACCCATGAGGAACAAATGGGGAATTGCACCTGCTGGGTGACCCTGAATGGTTTTCCTGGGACTTCTGTGGATTGACACATGACTCCACTGACACACAGGTACCCTTCAAGAGGCTCCTGAGGAGTGTAGCATGGAAAGTGTTCTGCTGGTTGGCTGTGGCGGGGCTTTGGAAAATGCCCTTCAAGCAGGAGAGAGCACCATGAGGCCAAACAGAGGACATGTCTGGTACAGGGAGCAGAAAAATCAAGCTCCCCACAGAAAGCTTCCTTTAGAGTCCAGGAGACCTCAAGAAAGTGCTCCTGGTGACTAGGGCTGGTCACCAGTAGCAAAGCGAGACCAAAATGAAGAGAATCTGCCATATGGGGCTCGGGAAATACATCTTTAAAGTACAGTCCCCAGTAGGACCAGACGATGGAGTAGAACAAAGTGCATAGTGCTCTGCAGTGCAAAAGGCCAAGCCCCCCGGGCTTGGTGCAACCCAATGTTTTTCATTTTGGATGCAGAGGGGATGTGTATAGGGCCCCCTGCATGAGATCTCTCCTTGACATGGGAACCCCATACCTTGGAGCCAACCCAATCAAAGGAGTCCTGGATGACCCCATGCCCACAGGAGAGAAGAGACCAATGCCAGATGCACTGCCTGACCCCGTATTCTTGTCTGAGGAGGCAGGGGTCTCTGACATGTTGCCTACTGCACATGACCAGCACAGTCAGGAGAGGTCCAAGGGGCTCCCATCTCCATGTTGGAGCCAAAAACAAGTAGGTTTGCTACTAATCAAGGTTGGAGCAGAAGTGTGGTGCCACTCCCATGCTGGTCCAGGAAGGCATGTGGGAGGCCGATAGGGGCTATGAGGGCCTCCCTCTCATGGCCCCCAACAAAATCCCTAACTGTAGATGCTCCAGGTGGGACTGGGGCACCCCGTATTGAAATAGAAAATGCAGTGTGAGGCCACAAAATCAGCTTGCAGCCCGTGGCAGAAGCTGCTCATCAAAAATGCATAGCTGGGTACTAAGATCATACCATAAGTCACTGGGAGGGCTGTGAATTTACATATTGCTCAATTGTGGTGCTAAAAATGGACAGGTACACCCCCAACAAATGTTCTAGAGTGTTTGAGGATTTGTAAGACAGGCACCAAGAGAAGCATACCAGATTGACTCCAGCATGGCACATGTGACACCATTGATGGGTTGTGCTGTCTGCCACAGCTGTACATCTGAGGTTACCCTGGGCTAGAATACCATTCTCAAACTCCTACCTCTGAGGTGATTAAGGTAAAAGTGGGAGATGGTTCCAGATAAGTGAGACAGAGGACTCCCAATAGAGATCAGCTGTATAGGCTTGAGGCCTATGAATGGATAACATTTGAACAACTTCATATTATTTCCTTCTTTTTATTTTTAAGAAATCTTTGAAAAGTCCTTTTAGTTATTTATTTATTCAATTAAACCTGTTTCGTGTTGTTATACATACCACCTCACCCATATCACTGGCTAGTACATTTGAGTCAAAGTACCCTTAGTGGAACTGGTTTATCTCTTGAACCAAGGTACCCTAAGTGAAACTGATTTATCTTTGTGGAATCTGAAGGCAGTATGGGAGCTTCATGTTCAGTGTGCAACCTTCTCCAAACTAACCAAGAATCATGATAGCCAGCATTTCACCTGAACAATTTTCCTCAGCATATCAATAAGTCTTAAATGCCCAGAGAATCACTCACTGAAATTTGGTTTATAATTTGTATCAATACAAAAATAACTTGCATATGAACACCTATGGAATGAATCATTCTAGTGTTTTAGGAAGAAGGTCATGCCATTGAGCTGTATATTGGTATCAAAGGGAATGGTGTGATTAAAATATGATCCTTGTATCATTTTGATTATTCAAAAACAAGGGGGAAAATATTTGCCCCAACTATATGGTGAGCATAAAAGGGAAAATGACACAGTAACAGGCAGAACAGTAGTTCCTGATCATCTCTTACTTGGTAATTTCAAGATTCCAGTTAACTCTATAAAACCAGCTAATGCCTCAGGACCTGCTGGTTGATCCAGTTTATCAATATTTAGAAATTGAAAATGGGATGCAGTTTTGAAACCAACTTGCATCCCTGTCTTGTGAAGTAGAACTGAAAATGTGAACTCGAGAGGTCTATATTAGACTCTATATGAGCGAAAAGGAAAGGTTGAGAGCCATGTATTTATAAGCTTCTCACAATGTTTAGCCCATGTAGTAGCCAAGAAAACCGCTTGTACAGGGTCTAATCATCAGTCGGCTCGATTACGGGAACGCCCTGATGGCTTCCGTCAACAAAGAGCTTCTTACCAAACTTCAAGTGCTACAGAACACTGCCGCCAGACTAGCACTAAATCTACCGTCACGGTCCCCGTCGGCTCTGAGTTTGAGAGCTCTCCACTGGCTCCCCATCAGGAAGCAAATCTGTTTCAAGATCATCTGTCTTGTACACAAAACCATTAATGGGAACGGGCCACGTTATCTGGCAAAAAAACTCAATTGGTACCTACCTAACAGAACCCTCAGATTGGGAGCCAAACATCTCCTCACTCCTCTCAGGATTCGTACCACCAGGAATGGTGGCAGGTCCTTCTCACATCTCACCCCTACTTTGTGGAATGCACTCCCTCTGCAGTTGCGTATGGTTACTGACCATAGTCAGTTTCAGAAAAGGCTAAAAACCTGGCTCTTTTGATCACTCCTCTTCTTCTGTAGTTGTCTCTCCATCCCTTCTATGGTTTTGGCTAGCGCTTTGAGACCCCCGGGTGATATGCACGCTTAATAAAATCCTATGACTAGTAAAGCCCTATATAGTTATATGTATAGTTTAATGAAAATAATATGCTACTGATATCTAAGACAAGTTTTAGGTTGGGTCATTCCACTGTGCACAATAGTATGGTCTAAACTATGTTTAGTATGATGACCTTGAACAAAAATCTCTTCCTCTGTAGTGTACCATTGCCAACTTCGAGTCCCCTATGGTAGAAAGGCAGTTCCTATGGAGCAAATTGAATGCACTAAACATCAAGCAGTCATTATTAGAAGCTATTCACCTGTTATAGTCTAAATTCTGGATATCAGTACGGATGCCAACAAAAAAGAGTCTTACCTGTAAGAGTGCTGCCATCCAAGGTGGCAAGGCAATGCTCTGGCACTCCTTTTATTCAATCTGTGCTTGATGGAACATGTGCACAATGAACAATCACGCTAATCATATTGTAGTGCTATATTTTTGACAGGCAGATATGTAACATGGGCCTGATGCTCTTGGGTCATATTTTAAGGAATAGGATATGTAAATACTGTTAAAAATAAATACATGACTTTCACCGCCTCTTGAAAAAATACAAACCTACACACTTTCTTCACTCCTCATGGGAAAAATCCTCTTGTGGTTCCTCCACTGGTGGGAAAACCGTTTTACTTCCGGCCCCAAGACTTGGAATAAACTCCCTATTGTGCTGAAATCCATCCCCATTCATTTCCTTTTTAGGAATTAACTCCATATCTTTTACTTCTCCTCCTAATCCTCTTATTATCGTCTTCCATCTTAGGTGCCAGTAGCAAGAGGCATTCAGGCGAACATCACACTACATACATAATTTTAACACATTCAATTAACAGTATTATTTATTTTCCTGAAATCTACCAAATAGTGTCTATTTGGCATGATAATCTTTTTGTTAACATATAGGAAATGACACTGGTGGACAAAACAGCTTTTGACTCTAGAGTTAATTGACTGCCGTTTGTAGTTAAATGTTCTAGTGCTTTAAAAGTCAACATCTATCTAAGCTGGAAAAAAAAAAGTCTACCAACCTTGTTGCTGTACAGGCAGTGCTGTTGAATTTGTAGTAATTGACCAAGCTCATGCTGACGCTTAAATAAGTTTGCTTTCCACAATATGGACTTTGATGGGATAGAAAAGATGATGGATCATTTAGTTTACTTGCAATCTAATGATAACTACTTGTATCAAAAACAGCAGGAATGTATCACAGCTATTTTCATGCTCATATGGCACTAGAAGATAATCAGACTGTCTTATATTTAACATAGAACAATTTCACTTTTTGCGAAAGATTACAGTAAGAAGGCAAGAAATGTATCTTCAATACAGGATATGTTGGTTGTGCAGTCAAGAAAGAACAGCAATTTGCATATTTTGGTCCTATTGTAGGCAATTTTAAAGCCTGTAGAATTTCTCTGATACGCCAAATCATTTCTTGTTGTAGTTTCACAAAAATGATGCATTAATTTGTGAAGATAGACAATTTAAATCTAAGAAGTACGTTGATCCCATGTCAGAAAGCAGTGATAAAAGTATCGAAGGGTCTTTTAAGTTAGCCATTAAATTTCTGATGCAGAATTTTGCCTATACGATTGTAATATGATTTTATAATTATGTGTTTTAGTATCTATTGACTGTGATGTTATTCTGTGCATTTAATATAGTTTGTAAGGTTTAGATATAAACCAAATCAAGCTTCACTCAATAAATAAAAACATCTCCCAAACAGAATGAGTACATTTGCTTCTGACAATGTTTGCATAATCCTAGCGGTTTTGTTTCATTCCAGTACCTTTTTACCTCAAGCAATAGTTAAGATGATTATAGGCATGGATTTTTCTTCTTCCTCCACCTATGAAATATTTCCTTGTCAGTTAATGGAGGCTCAGAAATGTTTACCAATGCAGAGGTAACTTTCTTATGTGGACAGATCCTTAATACACAACCCAAGAAACTGATGCATGATCACACATAGAGCCTTCTTGTTAAAATTTCTACTATCATAGACTTTAATGAAACCTTAATCAAAACTTCCCACTAGAGCTGTATCTTTACATTTGTACACTTAGGGCACACAATATAATGAGGAGTGGGGTTAAAAGTATACGAGAGTAGCTCTGCCTTGAATTAAATGGCAAATGGAACAATAAACACATATTCAATAAGCACATGTTCACTTTACAGATTTTAACTATCTTTTAGAAGACTGTACACTAATTGATTGAAGAGTATTATGTTCCTAAATACCAAGGATACAGCCCTAGCCCAATGCATGTTACACTTTGCATATGAGGGGATAAGTAGGACTATGGGTTCTCTGACACATGCTTATTATGTGATAGGTACATAAGGTTTAAGACCATTTTTAAGTAAAACATGGATGGTGTAATATGGTATACCAAATGTGTTGGACTTGGCCCATTTTGCAGGGTCATCCCTGAACTTTTTGCCTTCCTCCTAGCCTTTTTTCTGACAAGGTGTTGGTGGATTTATGACTCTGGGCACTTTTTCACTGCTGATCAGTGCTAAAGTGCATATGCTCTCTATGATAAATTGATGTATGGATTAATGACTCCATGATTGGCTTGTTTGGCTTACTGTCAGACCCTAGTACAGTGCACTGCGTGTGCCCAGGGCTTGTAAATCAAATGCTGCTGGTGGGCTTGCAGCACTGGTTGTGCCACCCACCGGAGCAGCTTGTAAAGGGTGTCTCAGGCCTGCCATTGCAGAGCCTGTGTGCAGTCTGGTACTGCCATGTTGACTGGGCAAGTGTACCCACTTGCCAGTCCCTAAACCTTCCCTTTTATACATATTAGTCACCCCTAAGGTAGGCCCAAGGGCAGGGTGCATTGTAGGTAAAAGGTAGGACATGCCCTGGTGTGTGTGGCATGTCCTAATAGTGAATCACAGCCATTTTCGTTTTTCACTATTGCAAGGCTACCTGTTCCCCATAGCCCAGAATGGGCAGTTAGATTATAACATTTTATAATCCTAACTGACTCAGGAAACTAGGTAGAAATTCGAGTTTAGTATGCCTGAACTCAGAATGATAAAATTCATCTTTTAGTGAAGTTGGTTTTAACATTCTGTGTTTGAAAATACCACTTTTAGAAAGTAGGTATTTTCTTGCCTAACTATCCAAGCCTGCCTCTGCTAGGTTGTGTATTCCTTGTCTGGAGTTTGAGTGACAGGGGCTGGGGGCTTCCAGGAGACAGGGTGAGTCAGCACAGGGCTGAATAGAGAGATCTGCATGCAGATAGGAGGGAGGAGTTGCACCTGGGACCTGAATAGGGCTGTGCCTTTCCTCCACAATGCTGGCTCCACCTCCTGTGGTGTGTCTGATGTCCCTGGCCTACACTGTGAAAGGAAAGAAGGAGTCTTGTCAACAAAGTGCTCCAGGACTGACCAGAACTGGTTTTGGACTAGGCAAAGGCCTTTCTGCCTTCAGAGAACAAAGAGAAAAGTAGTATAAATATTGGGACCCAGACCCAAGAACTTTAGATCACTTCTGGGAATCAAGACAAACCTTTGCTGAGGAGAAGAACCAGGAAGCTGAAGGAGGAGACTACCCCTGTGCTGTGTGTTGGGGGTTGGCCTGCAGTGGTTGCTTCATTGCCAAAGAAAGGAGAAAAGGACTGAGTGTGCTTTCTATCAACTTGAAGAAGAATCTCCAAGGGCTTGAACTAGAGCTTGCCTCCTGCCTGAAGTCTCAGGGATACAAGACTTCACCAACCAGGTCCCCCCTGAATTCCCTTGCTGGGAATTGAAGTGCCTGCTGTTGTGCTGGGCCTTCTGAGAGTCTGCGTGTCACTGGGAGCTGGAAGCGCGACGCAACGACGAGGAGCGTGTCGCCGCTGCAGCCGCTGCAATCGCATCGCCGAGGAAGCGAGACGCCGCTGCCGCTGTCATCATCGCATCGCCGAAGCGCGGCGCATCGCCGGAGAAGCGGGACGCTGCCACAGAGGACATCGTCGCATCACCGGAGAAGCGCGTCGCAGGGCCTGTCGCGGCTCCAAAGATCATCGAGTCGCCGCACAGCCGTCGGGCGTGCACGCATCACATCAACGTTGTCGCATCGCAGCCAAGACGCCATTTTGTCACATCGCACCGGAGAAGAGTATCGCATCGAGGTGCCATCTTGTCGCATCGCACCGGAGAGCAGTAAGAAACCGACGCATCACCTCCCCACACAGTAAGGAAGCGAGCATCAACTCCCCTGTGCAGCAGTAAGGAACCGACGCATCCACTCCCCTGAGTGTAAGGAACCGACGCATCACCTTCCCTGCGACCCTTTTGTTTTCTTTGCGTTACGCATTCATGGTACATTGAGAGTAAAGTGTCGCATCTACAACTTGAGAGAACTGAGCTATTTTATAACACTTTAAAGTCTATTTTTGAGTACAGTATTGTGGATTTTTGTCGTTTGGTCTTGTTTCAAGTCTATATAAAAATACTTATTTTTATAATACAACCTGTGTGGTGTCCATCTGTAGTATTGTCACTGTATTACTGTATGTGTTCACAAATGCTTTACACACTGCCTCTGAGATAAGCCTGCCTGCTCGTGCCAAGCTACCAAGGGGGTGAGCAGGGGTTATTTTAGGAGTGTAGCCCGTTACCCTGACTAGACGCAAGGGTCCCTATTTGTCACAGGTGCCTACCTATGCCAACTAGAGACCCCCAAATCTAACATTGGTGGTCAGCGGTGAGGATTCTGGACTTGCATTTGTGACTCATGTACAGTAATTGGTGTACACTACTAGTGAGTGCAGACCATAACGCAACCACATACTTTTTGAGAATTTTTCCTTGGAACTTCTTTTCTATTTTTGATTCTTGAGAACTGCCAATCTTTTTGCTACCATGAGCAAGTCAGCATCCATAGTATCTGTAGACATTGTTTTGGAAGAAGAGAGAATTGATACCTACACTGTGCCTTATCTCAAAGCTTTGTGCAAGAAATTTAAAATCTCTGTGAAAGGCCTCACCAGGAAAGAGGAATACCAGAAGGCGCTGAGGGCCTGGGTAGAATCTAGGAATGCCAGTGAGCATCCTGAGGAGCCAGCAATGGAGGCAGAGGATTTAAATGGGCAGCTTGAGGGGCCAGTGGGCCTAACTGGAGGGAAAGCACCTTCAGGGGCGGGCAGCAGTGTTTCTTCCAAGGGATTGTCCCCAGGAGAGCTGGAGGACAGAGCAAAGGGGAGGATGCATAAGTTGGAGCTAGTTAGGCTCAAAATGGATGGTCAGAAAGACATAGAGAGCAAGAAAATAGAGCTTGGGATGGAATTAGAGATGAAGAAGTTAGCCTTAGAGGAAAAGAGGATGCATTTTGAGCATGAGAGAATGATGAGGGAGTTGGAGTTGAAAGCCAGGGGCTTAGGGATTCCTCCCTCTGGTGGCAGCAAAATTGTATTATTGAGTGCTGAGGAAGTGCACACACCCAGAGATGTGGCGCCTGACTTGGAGGGGTTGATTTACGCCAGGAGGTTCAAGGACGTGAGGTAGCTCCGGTGGTGCACAGTGTCCATGAGATAGATTGGGGAACTGGCCCAGGGGTTCATGGTCCTAGTGGTGGGAGGGACACTCCACTGACTCTAGATGAGAGGAGCAGGGAGGGGGGTTCCCCCATGGTTGAAGTCCTGGTGTGTGAGTGTGAAGACCGCCCCGAAGAGAGTGGGTTGAGTGACAGAGACAGTCAGATACTGTCTTGCCAGTCTCAGGAGAGTGGTGTGGGGTATGTGTGCAAGGCACTGGATGGTGAGGTGAAGGATAGTTTGGTGGGTCTGTGTGATCCAATTTTGGGAGAGCATATTGTAAGTCCCTATTTTCCAGAGCTATGCCAACACCTGTTGGAGTGTGAGTTCTCTGACCCCAGGGAGCTCACAATGGAGGCAGACCTTTTGGTGGATTCCAGAGGGTCTGAAGAGGCATTGGGGAGTGACCCTAAGAGGAGTGGCTCCGGTGTCTTCCAACCCAGAGTGGTGGGAGAGGTTCAGTGTAGCCCAGCTAGGTCCCGTGGTAGTGGGAGGGGTGTAGGGGCTCACGTCCTGTCTCTGCGGAGAAGGTGTGAGTGTAGGGCTGCATGTCCCAATGTGCCCGAAACCCAGTCTCAGGGCCTGGATGGTTCCTTAAGGGAACACCAGGTAGGGAGCCTAGGCTGTCCTGATGGGCCGCCCGTTGAGGAGGATCTCCTAGTGTCTAGAGAACCTGGAGCGCCTGTAAATGGAGCTCCAGTGTTTCTGGTGTCTGGCGGTGCCGCTCCACTTGGGAGGGTGCAGAAGTCCAGAGTGAGGGGTGAGAGGGGGAGAGAGTCCCCAGTGGAAGAACCAGTGGGTCAGGGGCCAGCCAGAAGGGCTGAGTCACCGGTGAATGACCATGGTGACACCACTTCTGTCCTGGGGGATCTTCACGCGCTGTCAGATGACAGGGGTCGGGAGATCTGCGCCAGGCAGACTGTCACACAACACAGGAGAGATGTGTTACCCTCTGGGGGGGCATGCGTGCTCCCCAGGAAGTCCTGGTGCGCCAGGCAGATTCTTACACAACTCTAGAGGAGTGTGTTTCCCTTGGGGGGATTGGTGTACCCTCCCAGAAGTCCAGGGTTGCCAGGCACAGGTCCAGCCTAAGGGTACAGACCCTGGGTTGGAGGGCCAGGTTCAGGGTGTCCCCCTGACCTGGAGGAAGGGGCAGCTGCTAACAGTGCCCCTACCAGTTTGTCTTCTGGGGGCACCGCTCCAGGTGGGAGGGTGCAGGACCCCAGTAAGGGGGGCGGGGAGAGGACAGCCTCACCCCTGGCCTCTGCCCAGTCTAAGGGTACAGACCCTATGCTGGGATCCCAGTTGCAGGATAGAACCCCTGAACTGGTGGGCGAATTGTGCAGGACACCTGCCACAGGTGCCCTGGCAATTCTGGAAGGGGGTACCACTCCAAGTGGGAGGGTACAGAGCCCCAACAAGGAGGAGGAGGACCGGGTGTGGGGAAGCCCACCCCAGTCTCCTGTCCAGCCATCGGGTATAGGCCCGGGGCTGGTGGGTCATGCCAGGATGTCATACCTGACCTGACAGGAGGGAGAGTGGACAAAGGGTGCCAAGCACCTGGGGCTACTGCCCCCCGCTGTCTGACGCCACAGAGGTTTGAGAGCCCTGAGAGGCATAAGGCCTGGGTCTCATCCCTGACCACTGTCAGTGGCCACTGTGGCTTGCTGTCTGGCTGTTGGGACACACCTGTGAGCAAGTTAAGGTTAGGTGCTGCACAGGTGGTGTCCACAGGTGAGGAGAAGGGTTCCCCATGGATTAGCTTGGTGGGCCCTGAGAGTATGGACAGAGGGATTCCAATAGGTTCAGATTGGCGTAGAACTGGAGTATGACCCTGCTGTTGTGGGCCAGGGTCCAGGTTCTATCGCCCAAAGCAGGGAAGCCCATCAAGGTAGTGATTGGTCTACCCTGCGTTTTGGCTGAAAGGGGGTTGTGTTGGACTTGGCCCTTTTTGCAGGGTCATCCCTGAACTTTTTGCCTTCCTCCTAGCCTTTTTTCTGACATGGTGTTGGTGGATTTATGACTCTGGGCACTTTTTCACTGCTGATCAGTGCTAAAGTGCATATGCTCTCTATGATAAATTGATGTATGGATTAGTGACTCCATGATTGGCTTGTTTGGCTTACTGTCAGACCCTAGTACAGTGCACTGCGTGTGCCCAGGGCTTGTAAATCAAATGCTGCTGGTGGGCTTGCAGCACTGGTTGTGCCACCCACCGGAGCAGCTTGTAAAGGGTGTCTCAGGCCTGCCATTGCAGAGCCTGTGTGCAGTCTGGTACTGCCATGTTGACTGGGCAAGTGTACCCACTTGCCAGTCCCTAAACCTTCCCTTTTATACATATTAGTCACCCCTAAGGTAGGCCCAAGGGCAGGGTGCATTGTAGGTAAAAGGTAGGATATGCCCTGGTGTGTGTGGCATGTCCTAATAGTGAATTACAGCCATTTTCGTTTTTCACTATTGCAAGGCTACCTGTTCCCCATAGGCCAGAATGGGCAGTTAGATTATAACATCTTATACTCCTAACTGACTCAGGGAACTAGGTAGAAATTCGAGTTTAGTATGCCTGAACTCAGAATGATAAAATACATCTTTTAGGTAAGTTGGTTTTAACATTCTGTGTTTGAAAATACCACTTTTAGAAAGTAGGTATTTTCTTGCCTAACTATCCAAGCCTGCCTCTGCTAGGTTGTGTATTCCTTGTCTGGAGTTTGAGTGACAGGGGCTGGGGGCTTCCAGGAGACAGGGTGAGTCAGCACAAGGCTGAATAGAGAGATCTGCATGCAGATAGGAGGGAGGAGTTGCACCTGGGACCTGAATAGGGCTGTGCCTTTCCTCCACAATGCTGGCTCCACCTCCTGTGGTGTGTCTGATGTCCCTGGCCTACACTGTGAAAGGAAAGAAGGAGTCTTGTCAACAAAGTGCTCCAGGACTGACCAGAACTGGTTTTGGACTAGGCAAAGGCCTCTCTGCCTTCAGAGAACAAAGAGAAAAGTAGTATAAATATTGGGACCCAGACCCAAGAACTTTAGATCACTTCTGGGAATCAAGACGAACCTTTGCTGAGGAGAAGAACCAGGAAGCTGAAGGAGGAGACTACCCCTGTGCTGTGTGTTGGGGGTTGGCCTGCAGTGGTTGCTTCATTGCCAAAGAAAGGAGAAAAGGACTGAGTGTGCTTTCTATCAACTTGAAGAAGAATCTCCAAGGGCTTGAACTAGAGCTTGCCTCCTGCCTGAAGTCTCAGGGATACAAGACTTCACCAACCAGCTCCCCCCTGAATTCCCTTGCTGGGAATTGAAGTGCCTGCTGTTGTGCTGGGCCTTCTGAGAGACTGCGTATCGCTGGGAGCTGGAAGCGCGACGCAACGACGAGAAGCATGTCGCCGCCGCAGCCGCTGTCATCGCATCGCCGAGGAAGCGAGACGCCGCTGCCGCTGTCATCATCGCATCGCCGAAGCGCTGCGCATCGCCGGAGAAGCGGGACGCTGCCACAGAGGACATCGTCGCATCACCGGAGAAGCGCGTATCAGGGCCTGTCGTGGCTCCAAAGATCATCGAGTCGCTGCACGGCCGTCAGGCGTGCACGCATCACATCAGCGTTGTCGAATCGCAGCCAAGACGCCATTTTGTCGCATCGCACCGGAGAAGAGTATCGCATCGAGGTGCCATCTTGTCGCATCGCACCGGAGAGCAGTAAGAAACCGACGCATCACCTCCCCACACAGTAAGGAAGCGAGCATCAACTCCCTGCGCAGCAGTAAGGAACCGACGCATCCACTCCCTGAGTGTAAGGAACCGACGCATCACCTTCCCTGCGACCCTTTTGTTTTCTTTGCGTTACGCATTCAAGGTACATTGAGAGTAAAGTGTTGCATCTACAACTTGAGAGAACTGAGCTATTTTATAACACTTTAAAGTCTATTTTTGAGTACAGTATTGTGGAATTTTGTCGTTTGGTCTTGTGTTAAGTCTATATAAAAATACTTATTTTTATAATACAACCTGTGTGGTGTCCATCTGTAGTGTTGTCACTGTATTACTGTATGTGTTCACAAATGCTTTACACACTGCCTCTGAGATAAGCCTGCCTGCTCGTGCCAAGCTACCAAGGGGTTGAGCAGGGGTTATTTTAGGAGTGTAGCCCCTTACCCTGACTAGACGCAAGGGTCCCTATTTGTCACAGGTACCTACCTATGCCAACTAGAGACCCCCAAATCTAACAAAATGGAATTTCAGAGCACGGTTTTGTGCAAGAAAACATTTTTGTTTTTACATTTTTTAGATACTATGTCTTCAACATGTTATTGGACCTCTATCTCTACACTGTATAGAGATTCTTCAGTGTTTCCTCTGATCACTTAGTTCTGTTCAGTTAATCTGATGAATTGTAATGTCACTATTAGCGTGGTAAATATTGTTAAAGGATTTGAACAATTTTTAATGTTTCCTGATATGTGCATTCATTTAGTCTAAGAAACTGTTCATAAGATGTTTGCTCAACATGCCAATGTTCTCGGTGATTACTGTGTCAATTTAATTGGTTTGCAGCCTAATGTAATAAATATTGTGATAGGAAAAAAACAGAACATATCATTGAACTGAACAACTATACAATTGAACAGAACAACTAACTGCTTGTTTTATCCTTTTGTCTCTTGTAACTTGTGATTAAGCTCTAGGCTGTTTTTGTCCTCATTCACCTCAGGTTACACCTCTTAGATCTTACACTGTTTGCACCTTGTTTTAGAGGGACCACAGCACCCATGGAATAGTTTGCTTTTTTTTGTTCATACCATTGCTATCCACCAGGTAACGAAGCTCAAAAGAGGTTGGTAGGTGTAATCAGGCAGCAAAGCTGTATGTTCCGTCTTACGTACAAATTACTCCAATTACACCTCTCACTCCAACCACCTCGCCAGCGGTGCCCAGAAGTTATACCTTCTACCTTCCAAGTCTGCAGTATCCATTTTAAAACTATATTCAGTTGACCTTAGCCACTCAGCATATGTTGGAGGGAGATCACTTAACCCTTCCCTACACATCTCTCTTCGGGCCAGGAGGATCATATAAAATAGCAATTTCGCTCCATCTTTATTCATTTTGACCTGCTTTTCCAGGGTACCAAAAATAACAAAAGGTAGGCTTACCTGAAATTTTATTCCAAGAATGCCAGTTAGAGCCTTAGTCAAGTCTTCCCAGTAATTTTGGATAACTGGGCATTCCACAAACATATGAATGTTGTTTGCCTTTTCTAGCCCACACTTCTCACAGCTCACTGCTCCACCTTTCCACTGCTTCGATAATCTGTA
Source organism: Calotriton arnoldi (assembly GCA_963921515.1). Taxonomy (NCBI): domain Eukaryota; kingdom Metazoa; phylum Chordata; class Amphibia; order Caudata; family Salamandridae; genus Calotriton; species Calotriton arnoldi. Next base: position 1,931,702 of record CAWUFW010002950.1, read on the forward strand.
GGGGGTCCAATATGCCCTATGGAGGGAGAAAAGATGGTTTCTCCTTAAACAGGCAGGCTTGACAGTGCTGTAAAGAAGATTTCTAGATGCTTGCCATAAGTCATTTAACTGCATCTCCGGCAAGAGTTTTCCCCTTTGCTCCTCTGGCAGTATGATGTCTCTATCTGCCAAGACCATCATCAACCAATACCATCTTGAGAATTCCTTACTCTTTGGCTTCCCCTAATTTATAGTCTCTTCCAACTCGTTTGAACCTCTTATCTCTATAGTTGACATCTGAGCTTTTAATTGGAGGTACTTAAACTTTGAGATTTTGTTAACCGCCAGTTCGCAAAGCATGTCCCATGCTATCAGCCTGCCATCCTGAATCAGTTGGCCCCATCTTTGAATGCCTGCCTCTTTCATGAGAAGTGCCAGTTAGTCTTTGGTCCATGCAGGGGAGCCTGGAAAATCCCAAATAGGTGCAAATTTGCTGCAATATGTAAATTTGGTAACCTTACTAATACAATGCCATAATTTGGCCATACCTGGTAACACCTTGAGCCTCACCTTCTTATAGTGCTTGAGATCACTAAACTTGTGTGCAAAGTAAGAGTCTTCACCCCCAGTGCCCCTTAACATAGCATTTAACATAATACCTATATTGGAGCTGTCTGGGCAGCCTAACAGCATTCTTTCATTGTTTAGCATGAATGCCCAGGCATAGTATCGCAAATCCAGAAGAGTCAAGCCTCCTTTTTCCCTTTGTAGCTTCTTCCAGGCTATCCACACCCCCTTTGAGGCCCAGATGAAGCTATTTATCCTACCTTGTAACCTGTCTAACCAGTCATTCTTCAACAGTAGCGGAATTGTGTTAAATACAAATATGTGCATGTGGGCAAAATAGCTATCTTATTCAGATGTATTCTTTCATATATGGTAAGTAGTAGATGAGCCCAACTCATCATCAGTTTACACGAACTTTCATAACTCTTAGGAAGTTTACTTCGGGGAGTTTCCGAATATCCTGTGTGATTTCAGCCTCTGAGTATCTCATTCCCTCTTTGTCTTTGTTCTGACCGTCCTTCCCTCTTGCAGTTTTTTGATGAACCCTGAAAGGAACGAGAGGAACGAGTATCAGTATCCTGATACCTATCAGGTTTTTTAATGTTATCTCTATTCCTAAGATTATATCTCCTTTCTGGGGGCTCCTGCTGAGGAGACCTTCCCCTGGAGTGAGATCTGTTCTTTTGTTGTTTATTATTGTTCCATTTCTTCTTTGAAGAAACTGGTGTTTGCTTTGCCTGTTCTTTATCTGAACTCCCCATTAGTTGGGGTTTTACAGGTCTAGCTCCCAGACTGTCTCTACTTAACTCTGCATAAGCAGTTTCAATTATTTTAGGTAGTTCTGTCTCCTGTTGTAATGGAGTGAATTCTCTCAGGCGTTGGCGCATTGCCACTGATGCTGCTTCCCCTTTAATATTTGCCAATATTATCACAGATACCTGGGCTAAGTTGTTTAACAACTTCATCCCTAAGTTTAGAGCAGGCTCTGCTCCATACTCGTTCTGTATTTGTCTTAATACATCTGGTATTACAGCTAAAGAAAGGATACCATGAGTCCTGGTATATATTGCAGCGAAGACTGTTCCCCAAGAGGTACAATCCTCTATAGAGGGAGCTATCCCCATTGGCAAGCAAATAGTAAGTATTCTATGCTTTTCGTTAGGACCAGTGTGTGGAAACACTGCCTCCAGCTGTGTTATTTTTTGTGCTATCCAGAAGGGCATTTGTTCACGTTTAGTGGGCATTTTACCCATCACTGCATGCAGTGTCTGTGGTGTAATTTTTGTTGTAGGAGTTTGGACTGGTCCTGGTTGTGTAGCCGGTGCGGGCTGAAGTGTGATTGTTCTCAACACAAACTGGGTCATATTTCTGTAAAGTCTTATTAATTCTTTATGCTGTACAAGTAAGTCTCCTCCTGGCATTGTGTCAATGTCAGGGTGTGGTGTGTATGCCGCTAAAACTGGCCATGTTGCTCCGTCTCTTCCGAGCGGACCAAGTCTGACTCTATTTCTTGTATGGGGGAGGGCGCCTTTAAACCAGTAGAGGTGTTCTTCGTAAGTGAGTGGAATTTCAATGTCCTCATATGGACTATATTCATCTGGTATTTTATCTTCTACATAGTAGTGAAATGTTTTCGTTTGTGCATTTGCCTGCGAGAATTTAATACATGAATAGAATACCTCTGTTCTGTATGATTTGCGTGCCTCAATCACAAAAGTCACTTGCCCACCCCTAATTGTAACACCATATGCTACTAGTTTTAGGGTGACAGCATTTCTAACATTGTCTGCAATGTATATTGCATCAGCATCGTCTTCTTGAGACTGAGAAACTGAGAAGTGTAGTGCATTCCCTTCATCTACGTCTCCCTGTTCAGTCATTATTTTTAGAAAAAGGAGAGCGTTTCAAGGGAACTGAGATAAGGTGTTATGCTCAATTACGAACACTATATCCTTCAAGCTTGATTAAACCAACAGCCAATACATAGGAATTTTCCTACTCAGCTGCGGCGGATTTGTTCCCTCCCACTCCAGACGTCTCTGGGGAAATGTGAGTAGGGGTCTCTGAGGACAGCATGACTGAACTATGCAGATTTGACTGTTAAATAAGTGCTAATACCAACGTTGGTGGCGCCATGTCGTGTAGTTCCTATAAGACCTATATAGGATCTGCATGTTTAGACAACATACACTGCGGGACTGATGTCCAGACACCCCCACCCGGTATGTTGGCCTGTGTACCAGCTAGCTCGCAATGCCACTATAACCTCCTCTTACCAAGGAGAGAATAGTTCATGGCAACTATCGAACATGACAACTCTGATCCCTCAGGACCGTGGAAACAGTAACTTACTTTTCGCTCAGTCACTCGTGCTCACTTGTTCTCAGAGAGATACACAGAATAAACGGTTGGGACGTTTTCAATAAGTATTTATTAAACAGCTGTTATTCTAGTGTAAAATAAGTGCACTGAAATCACCAGTAGACAGTAGCATATATAAATGAGTAGCAGCACTAAGAAAGTAAACAGATGGTAGGTTTCTACCATTTTGCTAAAATCCTAAATATAGGCAAGTATATAAAATACATGGCAATAAAATGCGTACTCCTACGATGCACCCTAACTAGATGTACCTAAGTGTACTTAGCATGTGAGTAGGTGTAGAGCCAAGAATCCCTCTAGGATTAAGCCTACCCCATTACCTGATGTTAGCCTGTGGGACCTCGTTCTGGTCTCGAGCTGAACACCCCGCGAGGGATGTAAGACCACTGCGAGCTGGAGTATCTGCATGCAGGAACCTCAGCGTCTCGCGTCAGTGTGTCGGTATGGAAGTCGTGATCTCCTCTCCCTATCTCAGCAAGATGTGGTGTTTATATACACTAAGGTATCCCCATGGGTTCTACCTTGCTGTGCCAGTGTCGGACTTAGGATGACGTCGGGAATTAGCTTTATACACAGTTATTATGCAGGAGATGATGGTCCTGCTGTGATTCCAAGAAACTAAAAATCCTCATACATAATTTATGAGGCCAGTGCCCAGGGAAAAGCCCTACGCACTTATGTGTAGCATTTTAACTGGGTAAAAGGTCAGTCCTCCAAATCCGTTATGTATGTAGTATAGGAGAGAATGTAGGTGAAGGGTTATGATGATACCTAGACCTATATCGGGGTACCTATATGACATATAACAGTAGGGGGGCAGCAAGTCAACAAACCAGACTTCACAGGGTTGGTGCCTGTGGTGTGCAGGGGAGTGATACCATCAATACTTTCACTCAAAAAGGGAGCTTCTCAGCAATTTCTCAAAGGGTGTAGGTGCTTCAGGGTTCTTGGAGTCCTTGTAGGTTCAAGAAGACACAGCAGGCAACGATTGTTGAGTCCTTGGAGCAGCTGCCAGGGTTTGGTGCCTTTTTCTTCTGCAGCAGGGCTTCATTTCTCGTGCAGCGGGTCTTCTTTGTCCTGCTCCTCTTTGGTCCAATGAATCTAAGGTTCAAGTCTCAAGGAGCCACCTAAATACTGAATTTAGGGACTACTTACCTTTAGGGTCTCTACACCCTCTAGTGACCACTTCCTGTGGGAAGAAGCACTACCCTAGCCCTGATTGGAGGTTTTTTTAACCATCTCAAGATGGTGAAATTTCAAGAGAGGGGTTCACCTCACCTGCCCCACCCTAGGGATGGCGGAGACTGAGGGGTGACCCTCCTCCTTATCTAACTAATTTTCCCACCTTCCCTCCTGCCAAAAGTGGAGCAGGAAAGGAGGCTATCTGGGGGTTTCTGGGTTGGATTTCAAAGGCGGCATTGCCTTTTTAGCTTCCCGCATGGGAAGGTCATCCTGTCCTGGAGGAGGTGCAGTGGCGTAGCTAGACTAGTTGCCACCGTGGCGGACCCTGCAGCGGCTGCCCTGCAGCGGTATGTAAGAGGGGGGTCTGTGCTGGTGATACCTGCGGCAGCCGCCCCGCAGCCGCGTGTAAGAGCTGGGGGTGCTGGCGATGCTGCAGGTAAGAGCGGGGGATGCCGTAGGTAAGAGCAGGGGGAGGGTGGCTGCCGGCCTCAAAACTCATGCCGCCCCCCTTGCTACGCCACTGAGGAGGAGTATTGTTTCTGCCTTCTGAGAGTGCTGGCTCTCACTCCATGAGGTCAGAAACATGTCTGGCGGTGGCAGGCTGGTGAAAACCGGCCAGAGACCCCACTAGTGTTTGGTTAGGTTTCAGGGGACCCTCTAAATGGGCCTCCTGTGTGAATTTATTAATAAATCTAACACTGGCATCAGTGAGGATTTATTAAGACACGAGGTCTGGTACCAAACATCTTAGAAATCACTGAAGCCATCATGGAGCTTGGAAACACGTGTTGACAAGTATCTAGCCCATGTATTCTTCCCTGTTCACTTACAACATCACAGAATGGAGTGGACATTGTAGGGGCATATCTGCTCATGCTGATATGCCCACGCATAGGATATAGTGCACCATGCCTTAGGGCTAAAGGCCTGCAGTAGGGGTGACTTACCTTTATCTTATGCAGTGTATGGGTGGCATGGCACACAGGCCTGTGTCCCATGTTGACTCTTCTGAATTTCCTGCACCAAGACACGCAGCCTGCAATGGCAAAATCATAGCTTTGTGACGGGGCCCTGGGGTGGCACAACCAGTGCTGCAACCGCAGAGGACCCTCTTCAGTACCCATGCCCTAGGTACCAGAGGTACCATTTACTGGGGACTTACAGGGTAGCTGAAGTTGTGCCGATCGTGGTACATTGTTTGGGGAAAGAGATCTGGCACTGGGAACCTGGTTAGTAGGGACCCAGTGCACTTACAGTTCGAAATCTTATCAGGCAAAAATTGGGGGCTAACCATGCACAATGAGGCACTTTGCTACAGAGTGCCACAGACAGTGGAACACAGGCTGCACGCAGTGTAGCCACACATGTCTAAAGAACAAGTACCATGTTGTCTTTCAATTCCTGGAGTAGAGACACTCCAAAGTACTGTATCATGCATTCACAACACAGCAGGGCATGTGATAAGTCCATCCCCATTTGGCGTCGAGGTGGAACATCAACTGCGGAGCAACAAAAATAGGACCAAAAAAGCAATAAGCAGTAATAACACTAGTGGTATGCCTCTGGATATGCTGGAAACCAAAGAGTGTATTTGCAGGTTAGAGATTTCTTGCACAGGAAGGGAGGAGGGAAGGAGAACTTCGAGAGCTGTGAATTAGTGGATAGATTAAAGGGGCCAGAGATACCTAGGATTGCGCTGCTATATGAGTTGTTGAATGATTATATGAAAGATGATCTGGGGAAATGCTCATCCAAGTGGCAAGGGATGTTAGGCATTTCTAAAGACTTTATCGATTTTAACGCCGGCAAATCTCCAAGCACAGTTCTATAAAACAGCTTTGAGCTATATTACACCCCGTATCGAATTGCTAAGTGGGGGAGGGGAAAGGGGTGTTCTGTCCACGGTGTGCTGCTTATAAGGCAGACCTAATGCATATGTTTGCAACTTGTAATGAGCTTAGTCCGTTAATAAGAGAAATAGAGGTATTTCTACAAGAGAAGCTGCTGATACAAGTGCATGTAACCCACCCGGTAATTATGCTTGGCCTATCTAACCTGGGGAAAAAGGAGGAAGGGGCTTTTATTTGTATTGCGATGGCAGTATACAGAATATGCATAGCCTCAGCATGGTTGGACGCTACCCCTCCAATATTTCATCAATGGTTAGCTCGCTTATTGAGCACGTACAATCTTGAGAAAGCTATATATAAACGGCGGGGGTATAAGGCCAAGAAGAAAGGGGCAGAAATTTGGCAGCACTTCGCCAATTGGAGGGAACAATGGGACTGGTAATTTATACATACCGTAAGAACGGCCTCTATTGTTTTGTATGTCTGCAATGAGATCCCTGTTCATAATATTTAAAGGGTTTAGAGTTACCATGTAAGGGCACCAAAAAACCTTGCACTTTAATAATGGGCTGCTAAAATTGATAATAATGTATGCATAAGCACTTTATGGAGGGCCGTTGACTAAGGTTGTGTAAGATGGGTTCTGAAGACCGTTAGCGCTGATTGCACTTTAATGACTGGAAGCTGCTCTCTTGAAATGCGTTTAAGCCAATTGAACCAGGAAACGACATGTGTTTTAAGAATTTGGTATTAGATATGGGAGATGTATTGTATTTATATTTCAGAATACTGTACAAATAAGAAATCAGTTTTTTTTCCTTTTTTTTCATGATATTTAAAATGTTAGAGATTCCATGTATGCACTTTAAAAACGTTGCACTTTATTAATGGGCTGCTAAAACAGACGGCAATGTATGCACATGCACTTTATGGATGGCTGATGACTAAGGTGTTGCAAGATGGGTCTTGAAGGTCATTAGCGCTGATGACATGCTGACAATTGATACTGTTACTGCAAAATATGCTCTAATCAGGAAATAAGAACTGTTTAAAAGAGTTGGTATTGGATAAGGGAAATGTACTTAACTTATACTCCATGACACTATACGAGTAAGTAAATCGAATTGTATAATGAAACCCACAGGAAATCTTGTTGGACAAACAGTGGGAAGGGTGGGGGCACGGGCATTTATGGGAAAAAAGTGTGGGCGGGAGAGTGAAACTGTGTTTTTCAGTTTCCCCACTCAATAAAAATATATATATTAAAAAAAGGAAACCAAAGAGTGTAAAAAGGACGGAAATAACTCTGAATACTGTCTGAAAAGTGCTAACAAAGCCAGGCCCAATTGCTTTAAAAAAGTGTATCACTCCTGTGATATTTGAAGCATGGAAGCATGGAATATGCATTGCACAATTTCACCAAAATGCTGTGGCAGGTTTGTGTGCAATAGCGATTGTACTTCAGAGTAAGACCTTGCAACTTGAAGACCAAACGTTTCTCGAGCAGATGTTCAGGCAACGTCCTTCGGAAACAATAAGGCTTTCAGTCGGCTTAACTTATCAAAGTTAACATTAAAAATTTGAATTGAGGGCCTAACGGTAACTTCCCTAATCTTGTGTGTAGGTGGAAATAACACGTTATTACATCAAGTCACGACTCTGGAAACAGTCACAGCATATGGCACTCCCAGTTTCATCCCACAACAACCTTGGTCGTACAGGATCAAATAACTTGTAAATTGAATACTGGCCGAATTAAGGAGACAAGGACACTCTTCAGATAACACACCATATTGACCATTGATGCATTGCACTTTCCATGAAGTGTCACCTTTGTACAAACTAATGAATGGCCGAACAAAGTTTCACATTTGTTTCAGCTAATGAACACTCAGTTTCCCCACTCAAACTTTTGTGATCGAAGGGTAAAACCAAACTTTTGTGAACGAAACTCTCCCCTAAAGCCTCATATCTGCCTACTTGAAAGTGTTTCAGAAAAGATATAAACTGAAATGTTGATATTAGTAACGTGATAAAACCATGGATCTGCCACAGAGCAATGAAATGGTGTCTCAGCTATTGTAAAAGGCAATTTCTCTAAACGCAGTATGTTTAGGATTATGTATGCAGCATCTTTCTTTGCCATTAATCTTTGTGTGCGTATTAAATTGTAAGGCAAAAACATTTCTGTTGCATTCAGATATTTCCAGGGCACACAGTTTGATTTTTAAACCTGCAGTGTTCAAATCAGTTGCATAATCGATTTCAGCTGACTTTGTCCATGCTGTAGGAGAAACTTGTCATTCTGTATTAGATTGAATGTAGATGATACTATATTAGTCAAGGAATAAATCCGAATCAACAATGTGGGGGATCCATGCAAGCCACACCACCAGCCAAGAGTTAGTCCACGCACACCACCATCCACGCACACTACCAGCCAAGCGCCATCCACGCACACTGCCAACGAAGCACCATCCATGCACGCTGCCAGCCAAGCGCCATCAACATACACCGGCTTTCAAGCACACAGTCAGCCAAGCACTATCCATGCACACCGCCAGCCAAACGCCACCCACGCACTCTGCCAGCCAAGCACCATCCCCGCACACCGGCAGCCAAGCACCATTCATGCACACCGTCAGCCAAGCACCAGTCCACGCACACCCCCAGCCAAGCGCCACTCCATGCACACCACCAGGCAAGCGCCAATCTACACACACCGTCATCAAGCGCAAGTCCACACACACCATTAGCTAAGCGCGAGTCCTCACACAGCATTAGCCAAGCGCAAGTCCACACACACCGCCAGCAAAATGCCAACCAAAGGCAGCCACATGCAGATTGTCAGCCAAATTTCATTATCTACAACAGCCAATGCTTTTTTCCAAATTAATCCTGTCAATTTGTCTTTAGTGTTCAGCAGCTTCCTGCTGAGAAATGTTCCATAGTTCATTGTAAGTGGCATATATGAACCATTTGGAACGAGGTGACCTAGGACCCAACAAGAATCTTGTAAATCCATGTCATCAGAAAGGAGAGAAAAATGTTCTTTAACTGCTGATAAGGTGAAATACTGTAACCATTGCTGGCAGAACTTTACTACTCTGTAGGTGGTAAACACTCCTGAATTTTATGACTGCATGTAACAGGGGTCTGGTCTGCCAGTTTTAAAACCCATTGTGAAATTTAAAAAATGTGGGTTAAAACCATTAGTGTCAACTGGCCATACCAACCACCCATCTGAACCTGAAATTGAAGAATTATAAGTATCATTCTGCACCATTACTATTGAGCTGTTCTATAAAATTTGCAAGGGGTTACCAATTGTCAAAACGTGCAATAGAAGGAAAGCTATTTGTGGTAATTTCTTTAATTTTAGCCAAACCTAGGCAGATAGTTTGCTGCACTATTTTGTACAGAAAAATCATTTGTCTAGGGATCAGACAAGCTCTAAATAAAGCATCAATGCCCTGTATTTGCCAGTGTCATGATTTTGAATCAATGTTTTTCATTCCAATATTCATAGGCTTGTATAGCCAAATTGGAAATAAATGGATCTGAATAGATTAATTTTGTTTGGGTCAGCATCATTTTCTTTGCTGGCAAAGGGGTAAGCTTATAATAAAATAGGTCTGGGTCTAAAGGGTCTTAACCAGAAAAATATGCAAACTTTTGCAAATATGTGTTTGAGCTACTACCACTGATGGTGTCGGGCAATGTTCTCATTGTGTGTAATAGAAAACCGTACATGGAGTACTAGCCCTGTGTAAATAGTGATGTACTTAGGGATGATAACAAAACATTTCAACATAATTAGAAGAATTTAAATACAAATCTTCCGTTTCAAATGCTGTATAAGATTCTAGTTCAGAAAGCATGCTCTTGACAGTGTCCACATCCCATTCATCTGTGATGGATCCAGGAGTAATAATTTCATCCATAGCCACCTGAAACACATGAGAAATCTGCAGAGTTTCCATAGGATCAAAAATATCAAATGGGGCCTTATCCCACACAATTCCATCAGAGCTTCACTTTATGTGAAGATGAATGAGGCTTCAATACCTGAACTACCAGCTCTACAGCAGAGTATTCTGGAAGGTAATGTCCATTTAAAAGCAAGAAAAATACTGTAACAAATCCAATCAAAGTGAAGAGGAAAAGTAGTGAAATGAAAATCAAAATACAGGAACATGGAGGAACCAGATACGTCTGTTTCAGCCAAAGAAGAACTGCACTTGCACCATGTAGTGTAGTATGCGAGGAAACAGAAGACAAATCATCAGTATCGGCAAAGTAGCCAGCGACAGTCTGTGCAAAAACAGGAACCTCATGTGGTAATGGAGAACTGGTGGATACCTCAAAAGGTGGTTGGTAATAAACAACTTTGTTGTTAGGAATAGCAGTAGAAAACTGTAAGTTCACATTGATGTGCATCCTGTATCAGCAGTAGTAACAGGAAGTAGCAAAACTTCAGCATCTGAAGTCCCCAGCCAGGGAGAAGCAATATTTGTATTACTTAGTGTTTGTAGATGGATTTCCTGTATGGTAGTGAGAGAAGACAAGAAACAACCAGGGAGCCCCCGTGGCCTACTGTTTAGGACTAGCCACATGGTATGGGTTAATCAGATCAATGGAAATAAACTGTTTATTTCTACAACCAGCAAGCGGTAGAAAAATCACAGTTCTGGTACCTTGAATGCCAAGGACTGGCATTGGTGCTCTGTATGATGGGCCAAATTATTTTCTTTCTGTAATCTTCTCTCAAACTAGATCCCCAAGTATAGGAATCCAGCCAGAAGTTGCTGGTTGTGCTTTCACATCTTCAGTGGAAGAACGTTTGGAAATTTCATTTGAGTGCTCATCTTGGAAGTCTTGTAGTCTATGTAAGACAGTGTTAGACCTGGCATCCTTGGCGTGGTTTCCCCTGACTTTTTGCCTCTACCTCCTGTATTTTTGACACTGTGCTGGATTTCGTTTTTGCTGGTTTAGATGCTTTGGGCACTTTGCCACTGCTGATCAGTGCCAAAGTGCAAGTGCTCCCTGTGTAAATTGTTATTGTGATTGGTTATCCATTATTGGCATATTTGTTTTACCAGTAGGTCCCTAGTAAAGTGCACTGAGTGTGCCAGGGCTGGTGATTCAAATGCTACTAGTGGGCCTGCAGCACTGATTGTGCCACTCACAGGAGTAGCCCTAAGATGGTGTCTCAGGCCTGCCACTGCGGTGCCTGTGCGCAGTTTAACTGCCATGTTGACCTGGCCAGTGTGCACACTGGCCAGGCCTTACCCTTCCCTTTTCTTACACATTGGACACCCCTATGGTAGGCCCAAGGTACCCCCCTGGGAAGGGTGCAGTGTATGTGAAAGGTAGGACATGTACTAGTGTGGGTAACATGTCCTGATAGTGAAATACTGCCAATTTCGTTTTTCACTATTGAAAGGCTATCTTGCCCATAGGACAGAATGGGGAATGCTGAGTAACATGTTTACCTGCATATCTTTCCATAGGAGCAAGATAGAAATTTGGAATCTGGTATCCATGAACTCAGAATTTAATAACACATCTTTTAGGGCGGATGGTTTTTAAATTCAGTGTTTGAAAATAGCACTTTTAGAAAGTGGCTATTTTCTTGTTCAACCTTTCTGTGTGCCTCTGCCTGTTTGTGGACTGACTGTCTGGTTTGAGAGTGACAGGGGCTGGGGTGGCTCCAGGAGTCTGGGTGAGTCAGCACTAGGCTGAATAGACCTATCTGCATTTGGAGTGGTGGGAGGAGTAGCACCTGGGCCTGAATAGGGCTGTGCCTGCCTTCCACAATGCTGGCTCTACCTCCTGCGGTGTGTCTGATGACCCTGGCCCACACTAACAAAGGAAGAAGTTGTGCACTGGCAGAGTGCACCCAGAACTGGTTTGGACTGGGTCCAGGACCCCTCACACATAGAGAACAAAGACTTTTGGGGTATAAATACGAGAGCTGAAACCCCTGAAAGTTAGACTACTTCGTGATCAAGAGGAATCCCTGCCAAAGAAGATCAGCTGAAGAGACTGAGGAAAGTACTGCCCTTGCTGTGTGTCTGGGGTTGGCCTGCAGTTTGCTGTTTCTACTGAGGAGAGGACCAAGGGACTTTGCTGTGTCCCCTGCTTGAAGAAGGACTTTGCTGTGTGCTGTGTCCATCTGAAGAAAAGTCTCCAAGGGCCTGAGAAGAGCTGGCCTCCTGTTTCTGAAGTCCCAGGCACAAAAGGACTTCACCCCCAACTTCCTTGCTGGGAGTTCCAGTCTGCCAGGAGGGCCTGTAACTGTGTGTGAGGCCTTTTTGCTGTGGGGAGCTGGAAGCACGACACAACGAGAGAGAAGCGTGACGCCGCCGCAGGAGCCGCTGTCGCATCATTGAGGAAGCGTGTCGCAGCTGCTGCTGTTCGCCGTCGCATCCCCGGAGAAGCGTGCCGCCGCACAGAGGGTGCCTTCGCATCACCGGAGAAGCGTGTCGCAGGGCCGTCGCATCGCTGAGGAAGCGCGCCGCCGCTGATCGCCGTCGCAACACCGGAGAAGCGTGTCGCCGTCACCGAGGGTGTCGTCGCATCACCGGAGAAGTGTGTCGCAGGACCTGTCGCGGCTCAGAAAACCACAGAGTTCGCCTGACGGCTGTTGGGCGTGCACGCTTCGCCTCTACGTTGTCGCATCGCAACAAAGACGCCATTTTGTCGCATCGCACCGGATCATCGCAACGCATCAAGGCGCCATCCTGTCGCATTGGAACCGGAGCTCAGGAAGAACCGACGCATCGCCTTCTCTGCGCCCCTTTTGGTTGTTTTGCGTTACGCATCCCAGGTACTTTGAGACTGAGTGTCGCATTTGATAATCTATAAGTTTATTTTTTGCAACAACCTTTTTAAAGACATTCTACTGAGTTCCTGTATGTTGGATTTTTGTCGTTTTGGTCTTGTTTAGTTTAGATAAAGATATTTTATTTTTCTAAACTGGTGTGGTGTCCATTTGTGGTGTTTTCACTGTGTTACTGTGAGTTTTGGTACAAATACTTTACACATTGCCTTTGGGATCAGCCTGTCTGCTCGTGCCAAGCTACCAAGGGGGTGAGCAGGGGTTATCTAAAGTTTGTAACCCCTGCTACCAAGGGGGTGAGCAGGGGTTATCTAAAGTGTGTATCCTGCCAACTAGAGACCCCCATTTCTAACATTGGTGGTCAGCGGTGAGGATTTGAACTTGTATTTGTACTTGACCCACAGTGATTGGTGTACATCACTAGATTAAGTGCAGACCACTACGCAACCACATACTGTGTTTCCTTTTTTTTTGTTCTATTTTTTGGTTTTTGAGTCATCCACGCATCATGTCTCAGAATGGTAAAGCAGCAAGTGAGAAGGCAGAATTGGAGTTTCACATTGAGGATTTGTATTCCTACAAGGTAGATCAACTCAAACAGTTTTGCAAGGATTTGGGATGCCCCACAAGGAGTAGTGCTACGAAGGATGAGCTACAGAAGGCCTTAAAAGCCTGGTGGAAGGCCAAAGGAGCTGAAGAGGGAAATTATGCAAATGTGGATGAGGATGAGCAAGGGGATGGGTTCGGGCCACAGGATTTGCATGTGCCAAGAGCAGCCTCCAGGGCTGGCAGCATCCATTCCGCAGGGAGTCTCTCCCGGGAAGAGCGGGAAGAGAACCAAAGGATCAGAGAACATGAGCTGGAGGTCATGAGGCTCAAGGAGAAGGCAGAGGAGAGGGCTCGTGCCTTGGAAGAAAGGAAATTGATGTTGGCTCATGAGTTGAGCATGAGAGAACTGGACATCAAGGCCAAACAACTGGAGTCCAGTTCCAATGGTGGCAGCGCACAGCCAGTGCAAGGGGGTAAGGTGTACATACCCAAAGATTTAGTGCAGAATTTCCAGAAGGGAGAGGATATTTATGCCTGGTTTGAATCATATGAGCTTGCATTGAGGATGAATGAGGTGCCTGAAAAGAACTGGGGGGCGGGCCTATGGAAACACTTTGAGGCTTCTGGGAGGGCTGTTTTATCCCCTTTAGAGAAGGCGGGTACCCTGACCTACACCAATATGAAGGAGGCCTTATGCCTCAAGTATGGGCTCACCCCAGAACAGTACAGAGTGAAGTTCAGGAATTTCAAGAAGCATGATTCAGACACTTGGGTCGAATGTGTGAGGTTGTACACGCGTGTACTGGAAGGTTGGATAAAGGGCAGCAAAGTCACTGATTAGGAAGGGTTGTGCCATCTAATTAGTTGGGAGCACTTGAGCAGTCTATGTGTTCCAGAGCTGCGCCAGCATCTTTTGGACAGTAAGTTAACTGATCCCAGTGAGCTTGCTAAGTAGGCGGACCGCTGGACCAGCACCAGGGTCCACAAGGGGATTGTGGGTACCACAGCCAAAGGTGGGCAGGGTCCCCAGCAGAAGAGTGCGGGGGACAAAAGTAACCAAAAGGAGTTCTCTAAAGGGCCCCAAAACAGTTCAGAGGGAAAGGAGTCCCAGCCCCCCAGCCTAAGACGTCACAGCCCCTAAGGGCGGGCGTAACTTCCAGGGTCCCCCAGGTGTTACAACTGTGGTGAGAAGGGCCACATTGCCCCTAAGTGCCCCAAGAAATCCCAAGCACCCACTGGTGCTCAGTCACCGGGTTTAGTGAGTGTAGCTTTGGGAGAGGAATTAGTTTCCAGTGAAGGGGAGGAGCAAGCAGTTATGACCCTTGTCTCTTTAGGAGACATAGAGATGGTCCAGGAGACCTACCTGCCTGAGAACACTAAAAAATACAGGCAGTGGGTGACCATCAATGGGAGGAGGGTGGAGGCTCTGAGAGACACAGGAGCCAGCGTGACATCTGTGAGGTGTCAGTGGGTGTCTGACGAGCAGGTCATTCCTAATGCACTTCACCCTGTAGTTGCAGCGGACAACTCCGTGCGCCTCTGCAAAGTGGCGCAAGTTCCCTTTGAGTGTGCGGGGGTCTCAGGTTCCTTGAAGGTCATGGTTAGTCCATCCATGCCTGTAGACTGTCTGCTGGGAAATGACCTGGAGAGTTCCCCATGGAGGGAGGTGGAACGCCAGGCTCATTTGGAGATGTTGGGTCTGCCTGAGTGGGTTTGTGTGACCACTCGGTCAATGGCAGCCAGTAGGGGTAATCAAGCGAACCTGGAGCCTGAAACAGTGGCCCAGGTGCCTGCCAGGAAGAGAAGGAGCAGGGGGCATGGGAAACCAGCCCCAGCCGTTCCCATGGTCCAGGAGAAAGCAGAACCTGAGGGGGATGCCCTGGAACCTACAGGGGAACAGGTAGCCGAACTGGGAGACCTGCCTGAGCTGACCCATTGGCAGCAGGAAGGAGGTCCCTCCAGGGAGGAGTTCTGCAAGGCGCAGATGGAATGCCCTTCTCTCATTGGTCTGCAGCAACAGGCTGCAGACCAGGCAGCAGGTGGCGAGTCCAAGACTCATCTCATTTACTGGGAAGATGGATTACTCTATAGTGAGCCTAAGGTCGCTGATCCCGGTGCAGCCCGTGTGCTGGTGGTACCCGAGCGCTTCAGGACCTTCCTACTGGATCTGGCTCATGACATGCCTCTCGCAGGACATTTGGGGTGCAACAAGACCTTTCAAAGGCTTGCCACCCACTTTCACTGGCCCCAAATGAGGAAGCACGACAGTACTCACTGCAGGATTTGCCAGACTTGCCAGGCAAGTGGCAAGAGTGGATGGAAGTGTAAGGCTCCCCTCCAACCCTTTCCCGTGGTAGGCACCCCTTTCGAGCGGGTGGGAATTTATATTGTGGGGCCACTGGAACCCAAGACAGCCTTAGGCAACAAGTTTATCTTGGTCTTGGTGGACCATGCCACCAGGTACCAGGAAGCTGTCCCTCTCCGGACAATCACAGCCCCCGTGGTGGGCCGTGCATTGATGGGGATCTTTTCCCGTGTGGAGTTCCCCAGAGAGGTGGTCTCCGACCGGGGTACCAACTTCATCTCGAAGTACATGAAATCTTTGTGGGAGGAGTGTGGGGTATCTTATAAGTTCACCACTCCTTACCATCCTCAAGGGAATGGGTTGGTTGAGAGATTCAACCAAACCCTGAAAGGCATGATAATGGGCCTTGCGGAGCCCATGAGACGGAAGTGGGACTTCTTTTTGCCATGCCTGTTGTTTGCTTACAGGGCGGTACCTCAGAAGTCCTTAGGGTTCAGTCCCTTTGAACTCCTGTATAGTCACCCTGTGAGAGGACCTCTGAGTCTGGTGAAGGAGGGTTGGGAGAAGTCCCCTGGTAAGACCCCCCAGGATGTGTTCAGCTATGTGCTGGCCTTCCGTAACCAGACTCAACGCTTCAGGAAACTTGCTCAGGCGAACCTGGAAGCTAGCCAGGAAGAAATGAAAAGAAGGTACGACCAGAATGCCACTTTGGTTGAATTTCAACCTGGGCAGAAGGTGTGGGTGATGGCGCCAGTGGAGCCTTGTGCGCTCCAAGACAAGTGGACTGGGCCATATGAGGTGGTGGAGCGCAAGAGCGATGTAACCTATCTGGTTGACTTGCAGTCTCCCAGGAACCCTTTGAGGGTCCTACATGTGAACCGCCTCAAGCCACACTTTGAGAAGTCTGATGTGACAATGCTCCTTGCTACAGATGATGGGATGGAGGAGGAAAGTGACGCTCTTCCTGACCTCCTGTCAGCAGAGCAGCAAGATGGGTCAGTGGATGGGGTGAACCTCTCGCCTACCCTGACCCCAGAACAGCAGAGGGACTGTCGCCATGTGTTGGGTCAGTTCACCTCCCTGTTCTCCCTGACGCCAGGAGTCACTGATTGGTGCATCCATGATGTGGACACTGGGGACAGTCCACCCATGAAACAGAAATTTTACAGGGTAGCTGACAAGGTCAGGGCCAGCATCAAGGAAGTTTCCAAGATGTTGGCGCTAGGGGTAATTGAGCCCTCCAGCAGCCCGTGGGCTAGCCCAGTGGTCTTAGTACCAAAAGCTGCTGCACCCGGTGCAACTCCAGAACTCCGGTTTTGTGTGGACTACCGTGGGCTCAATGCGGTCACCAAGACTGACGCACACCCCATCCCCAGAGCTGATGAGCTCGTGGATTGGTTGGGCGCTGCCCAGTACCTCAGTATGTTTGATTTAACATCTGGATACTGGCAGATTGCCTTAACTGAGGGGGCCAAAGAGAGGTCAGTGTTTTCAACACCAGAGGGGCACTTCCAGTTCCGTGTCATGCCCTTTGGGTTGAAAAACGCCCCTGCCACCTTCCAGAGACTGGTCAACCAGGTACTGTCCGGGCTGGAGGAATTCAGTGCCGCTTACCTGGATGACAATGCTGTGTTCAGCTCCAGTTGGGAAGAACATTTGCAACACCTCTGTGAAGTGTTGAAGGCTCTGCAAAGGGCAGGCCTCACTATCAAAGCCAGTAAGTGCCAGATAGGGCAGGGATCGGTGGTGTACTTGGGACACCAGGTAGGGAGCGGCCAGGTGGCGCCCCTACAAGCAAAGATTGATACCATTGTGGCTTGGGAAGCCCCCAAGACCCAGACAGAGGTGAGAGCCTTCTTAGGTCTCACCGGGTATTACAGACGGTTTGTCAAGGGGTATGGCACCATTGTTGCCCCCTTGATAGAGCTGACTTCAAGGAAGCAGCCCAGGAAGGTGATCTGGACTGATTCCTGCCAGACCCGTAGCTTTCATTAACAGGAGGCTACTTCCCAGGGAACAGAGGTGGAGTGCAATTGAAAGGGAAGCTTTTGCTGTGGTCTGGGCGCTGAAGAAGCTAAGGCCCTACTTGTTTGGGACTCACTTCCGGGTTCAGACAGACCACAGGCCCCTCAGATGGTTGATGCAGATGAGGGGTGAGAACCCAAAACTGTTGAGGTGGTCCATCTCCCTACAGGGAATGGACTTTACGGTGGAACACCGCCCTGGTACAGAACACGCCAATGCTGATGGTCTGTCCAGGTTCTTCCACCTTAGTGATGAGAACTCCCAGGAAGGTGGGTAGTTCTCCCCACTTTTCAGCTGGAGGGGACACGTGTTAGACCTGGCATCCTTGGCGTGGTTTCCCCTGACTTTTTGCCTCTACCTCCTGTATTTTTGACACTGTGCTGGATTTCGTTTTTGCTGGTTTAGATGCTTTGGGCACTTTGCCACTGCTGATCAGTGCCAAAGTGCAAGTGCTCCCTGTGTAAATTGTTATTGTGATTGGTTATCCATGATTGGCATATTTGTTTTACCAGTAGGTCCCTAGTAAAGTGCACTGAGTGTGCCAGGGCTGGTGATTCAAATGGTACTAGTGGGCCTGCAGCACTGATTGTGCCACCCACAGGAGAAGCCCTAAGATGGTGTCTCAGGCCTGCCACTGCGGTGCCTGTGTGCAGTTTGTTAACTGCCATGTTGACCTGACCAGTGTGCACACTGGCCAGGCCTTACCCTTCCCTTTTCTTACACATTGGACACCCCTATGGTAGGCCCAAGGTACCCCCCTGGGCAGGGGCAGTGTATGTGAAAGGTAGGACATGTACTAGTGTGGGTAACATGTCCTGATAGTGAAATACTGCCAATTTCGTTTTTCACTATTGAAAAGCTATCTTGCCCATAGGACAGAATGGGGAATGCTGTGTAACATGTTTACCTGCATATCTTCCCATAGGAGCAAGATAGAAATTTGGAATCTGGTATCTCTGAACTCCGAATTTAATAACACATCTTTTAGGGTGGATGGTTTTTAAATTCAGTGTTTGAAAATAGCACTTTTAGAAAGTGGCTATTTTCTTGTTCAACCTTTCTGTGTGCCTCTGCCTGTTTGTGGATTGACTGTCTGGTTTGAGAGTGACAGGGGCTGGGGTGGCTCCAGGAGTCTGGGTGAGTCAGCACTAGGCTGAATAGACCTACCTGCATTTGGAGTGGTGGGAGGAGTAGCACCTGGGCCTGAATAGGGCTGTGCCTGCCTTCCACAATGCTGGCTCCACCTCCTGCGGTGTGTCTGATGACCCTGGCCCTCACTAACAAAGGAAGAAGTTGTGCACTGGCAGAGTGCACCCAGAACTGGTTTGGACTGGGTCCAGGACCCCTCACACATAGAGAACAAAGACTTTTGGGGTACAAATATGAGAGCTGAAACCCCTGAAAGTTTGACTACTTCGTGATCAAGAGGAATCCCTGCCAAAGAAGATCAGCTGAAGAGACTGAGGAGAAATACTGCCCTTGCTGTGTGTCTGGGGTTGGCCTGCAGTTTGCTGTTTCTACTGAGGAGAGGACCAAGGGACTTTGCTGTGTGCTGTGTCCCCTGCTTGAAGAAGGATTTTGCTGTGTGCTGTGTCCATCTGAAGAAAAGTCTCCAAGGGCCTGAGAAGAGCTGGCCTCCTGTTTCTGAAGTCCCAGGCACAAAAGGACTTCACCCCCAACTTCCCTGAACTTCCTTGCTGGGAGTTCCAGTCTGCCAGGAGGGCCTGTAACTGTGTGTGAGGCCTTTTTGCTGTGGGGAGCTGGAAGAGCGACGTAATGAGAGAGAAGCGTGACGCCACCACAGCAGCCGCTGTCGCATCATCGAGGAAGCGTGTCGCCTCTGCCGCTGTTCACCGTCGCATCACCGGAGAAGCGTGCTGCCGCACAGAGGGTGCCGTCACATCACCGGAGAAGCATGTCGCAGGGCCGTCGCATCGCTGAGGAAGCATGCTGCCGCTGATCGCCGTCGCAACACCGGAGAAGCGTGTCGCCGTCACCGAGGGTGTCATCGCATCACCGGAGAAGCGTGTCGCAGGGCCTGTCGCGGCTCAGAAAACCACTGAGTTTGCCGCACGGCCGTCGGGCATGCACGCATCGCCTCTACGTTGTCACATCGCAACAAAGACGCCATTTTGTCGCATCGCACTGGATCATCGCAACGCATCAAGGCGCCATCTTGTCGCATCGGAACCGGAGCGCAGGAAGAACTGACGCATCGCCTTCTCTGCGCCTCTTTTGGTTGTTTTGCGTTACACATCCCAGGTACTTTGAGACTGAGTGTCGCATTTGATCATCTACAAGTTTATTTTTTGCAGCAACCTTTTTAAAGACATTCTACTGAGTTCCTGTATGTTGGATTTTTGTCGTTTTGGTCGTTTTGGTCTTGTTTAGTTTAGATAAAGATATTTTATTTTTCTAAACTGGTGTGGTGTCCATTTGTTGTGTTTTCACTGTGTTACTGTGAATGTTGGTACAAATACTTTACACATTGCCTTTGGGATCAGCCTGTCTGCTCGTGCCAAGCTACCAAGGGGGTGAGCAGGGGTTATCTAAAGTGTGTATCCCCCTTACCCTGACTAGAAGCAAGGGTCCCTATTTGGTCAAAGGTACCTACCTCTGCCAACTAGAGACCCCCATTTCTAACAGACAGCGAAACGTTCATTGATGTCAAAAGGCATGTCTGACTCAACTGCAACAGGGTTGTCGAGATCTGAAACATACGTCTGGATCCCAAAGTGGGCTTCACAGGGAGTCCAGCCACCCAAGGATCATCTAGGCAGATTATTTAAAGCTCTCTGGACTCCATACAAGTGCTGGATCCAACTACGACCTGTACCTAATACCACAGCTGTTAAAGACTTCTTATAGTCACTGTTTTTCCTATCCACTATTGAATTTCCCTCAGGATGATAGGGGGAGGAATAATGCACAGCAACACCCAGGGTTCCCATAGTATCCCGGTAAGCCTTAGAGGCAAACACTGGTCCCTTGTCTGAGTAAAATGCTGCTACTTCATATGTCCACATCCATAGAAATCTAGAAAATTGATCTAGAATACATATAAAACGCACCATTTGAATTCAGAGGTCAACATTGATCCAAATAGACACATGTCAAACGTTTGTTTGAAATGAGAAGGGATGTTGTTGGTGGGCGAACTGTAGTGGAACTTTTAACTTGCTGGCAAATGTTACAGCTAAGGACATATCCTTTAGTCTGCCTGTACAAACCATACCACCAATAGCGTTTCTGTAGTAAGGAAACTGTAACCACCATACCTGCATGGGCAGATGCTAATCCTTCATGAGCATCTATGATTAATTCTAGCCTACGATCCTGGTTGGGTATCACATGATCACCCACCCTGAGAATGTGAGCAGGAGGTATGTTTGGGCATTCAGTGAGGAAAAGGTTGTATGATATGAACACAAGTTCAGCCATTTTTGTATCTACCTGACATTTTTGTACATCGTTGTCTGTGGAGTTTTTCCATATACGTGCTGACTTGTGCATATTCTTGTTCGCCATGCCCTTGGAAAGTACTGAATGGTCACTAAAATAATTAAACCCTGTTAATCATTTGTGCTTATCGTAAGATGGGACACCACAGTCTGTTTTAATACAATTTGCAGTTAGTCAAGCCCTGTGAGTTTCTCTCACATTGCTTGTCTTGAAAATGTAGTGTAATTAGCTATTTTCTTTGTATGCCTAACTGGAAGGAAATTTTCAATATATTAGGGGTGGGGAGTGGAGTCTGCACGCATACTTGTTTGTTATATAGTATAAATATGAAAGGAGAATTGTTTCAAGTGTTCATTCCCTTCACAGACATGCTAATCCTGTGTTGGTTTGTGCCCACTCAAGCGTAATAATAAAACTTCTCCGTTATACCTCCGACTACCTTTACTCCGTTGGATTTAAGTGGACAAGAGTGGTATTATCCAGGGTGCAAGTATACGCTTTCCACCTCAGTATGTAGGAGTATTTTGCTGGATATTTCTTTTTTCTCGCAATGAAGTGCCAGTGTATGAAGCAACCATGATATCATCATCCACCCTCGTGTGTGAATAAGTAATTGCAGCAACAACAGCAGTCTGAACCACTGACTTGGCGGCTTCATCAGCCAGTGAATTCCCTACAACATATATACCAACATGCTGATGACTAAGTGTGTGAATTACATGAGCCTGTGGCAAACATTCTTTAAGATGCTTCACCTTTCCCCAAAGCAATCTGTGCTTGATGGTGTTTCCTTTAGATTCTCTGAATCCATTCAAGTGCCTATAATGTAAATGTTCATTAAAGGACTGGGCACAATAATAAGAGTCACACATTATAAGTGTGGGGAATTCAGGATATGTATTTTCTACTGCCAGAATTTAAGCTTTTAGTTCAGCCATCAAAGCTGTACAGTCCTGAAAGGATTGTGTAAAGAATTTTTTGATGGAATTCTCCATTTTCATGACACCGCACACTGTTGTGCAAGCAGCTGAATATTGTTGCTTAGTGCTAATTGCGGGCACCGTCAGTATATATTATGCAATCATATTGATCAAGAGGCAAAACATCACTGGGTAGAGCATATTCTTGTTCATACTGGAAGAACTCTTGCATTTTCAAGGTAAGGTTGAAGACATAATCAACATCAGTAGCTGTTGAGGAGTTGGCCCATTGTACCCATCTTGGATTTAAGGCTTTTGCATTAGGGAAGCTTGCCTTGGTGATGGGAGTAACCACAATTATGTGTTTCCCCTGAGCCAATGATCTTTCCTTTATAACAGCTGTCTCAACTGCACTCAGTATTTATTCTGTTGATGCAAAATGCATTTCAGCATTACAGTATAAATGTGATTTATATGCAATCAGTATAGTGTTACCCTTGTTAAAGGTGACGTGTATATCCAGTGCATCCTGCAATTATGCGGATCATTAAGTTAGTTTTGTTAGCACAAGTGTGTAAGTATCTAGATGCAAGCATGTCAGTTTTCAGTGTTCTGAGAATATCTGTGTGTTCTGAAGTCCAATGTTTGTTTGAAAAATCAGGCAGAATTAAGTCTTACAATGATTTAACCCATTGTGCATAGTCTGGTATTTATGTTCTACCAAAGCTGAGAAAACCTAAAAGTGAATGTAGCTTTTTGATTGTGTTTGGTGGTTTAAGAGGGCACATTTCTCTAAGAAATGTGAGTCAAGGCTTTTGCCTTCATTAGACAACTCGTATCCCAAGAATAGGCCACTGAGAAAAGTAATCTTTGTTTTTGTGAAAGCTGAATTTATAGCCATGCTCAGTAAATCCCACACAATGCAATCTACTCGGGCTAAGTGTATGTTTAAGTCATTGTCTGTGAGGTATATGTCATCAACATAGGACAATGCTTCCAGGTCAATGTCATGTAGAATTGATGTTACTCAGGCAGAAAACAACCCAGGCTGTTTTTATACCCCTGCAGAAGTCAGCAGAATTTTCTCTGGATTCCTAGAACGGAACACGCTGTTAAGTCCCTGCTTTCAGGTGCTACATTGTGGCAGAAAAGCCATTGGAAATGTCCAAAGTGGTTTTGTCTTTTTATCGCACTATGTTGTTCATCAGTGCTGCTTGGGATTTGCAATTAGAATTGCAAAGGTTCATGTGTGACTGTTCAAATGTCTGTATTCTAAGACTAAACTATAGGAATGATCCGGTTTGGCTACCGGAAATAATGGATTGTTCATTGCTGAAATGCAAGGCTCAATGATGTCTTGATACTCTAATTGTAAGAGAATTTTGCTAACCGGGTGTTTTCCTTCATGTTTAATTGGGTATTGTGGTTGCACTTATCGGCTTGATCTTATGGGTCTAACGTGTTAAGGCAAGTCCTTATCTCAAGAAGGAAGGTGTATAATTACAAATTCTCCATGTGGGACTTTTGTTACAAACTCAGGCAGCAAATCCATTTCAGCCAAGAGAATGTCAGAGCAGTTTGTTAAATTTTCCCAGAGTATTGCTTTAATAGAACGCGGTATGTCACCCTCAATTTGGATGTCCAAATCATACAGTCTGTCTGGAGGGCTAACCCATTGATCTGGTGTTTCAACTTGAATAAATTAATTAGTTGCCCTCTCTCCGAACATTTGTCGGGTGAGTCCTGAAAGGAACAAGAATGACGTTCATCAGTATACTGATACCTATCACTCTGTTTACGTGTATCATGGCTATGCGAATTATAATGTTTCTCAGTGGGCTACGGTTGTGGAGATCCACCCCGTGTTTTTGTTCTATCTTTATTTTTTTGTTTGTCCCAGCATTTTTTTTTTTTTAGAAAACTCTGGTGCTTGTTTGGTGGATTATTATCCAGAATTGCCCTTAAATTGAGGCTTAATAGGTCTGACTCCCAAATGTTCTTGACCTATAGATGTATAGGTTTCAGTAATAATTTTTGGTAATTCGCACTCTTGGTCTGCAACACGAACCTGTGCAAGATGTTAGCATACTGTCAGTGCTGCTGCCTCCCCATTAATATTACTTAAAATAATTGAGGAAACTCAAAAGTTGCTGATGACTTTCATCCATAAATCCAGGGCAGCGGCAGCCCTGTATTCACATTGAATTTGTTTTAGCACTTCAGGCAAACAGCAATAGATGGTGTACTATGTGTTATGGGATGTATGGCAGCAAAGACTGTGCCCCAAATTGCACAGTCTTCTACTGGGGGAACCATACCAAGTGGTAGGCACATTGTAATAATTCTATGTTTGTCTTCGGGCCTGTATAAGGAAACACTGTTTCATGATGGTTTGTTTTTTGTGCAATCCAGAACGAAATCTCCTCCTGTCTGGCAGGACATTTACCCATAATTGCGTTGATAGTGACCAGACTAATTGCAGGCACAGCTAACTGTGGCTGCACAGCTTGAACAACCCTCGCTGGGGTAGCTGTTATTGTACACATTATAAACTGTGTTAAGCATCTGAATTGTCTAACTAGACCTGTGTAAAGAGCCTGAAGGTCTGCAACATTTAGCAGTGCTAAGTTTGGATATGGTGTATAGCTGGCTAGGACTGGCCAGGTCGTCTCCTCATTGCTGAGGGGGCTCAGTCTTACATTGGTTAATGGATGTGGAAGGGCGCCTTGGAACCAATTCTGGTTCTCCTGATATGTTAATGGAATTTCTAAATCTTCATAAGCTAAGTATTGACCTGGTAAAGTAGCTGGTGTGTATGTGTGAAAATTTTGTGTAGTGCCATTGACTGCAGGAATGTGGACCCAAGAATAGAATATCTCTGTTTTAAATGCTTCGTGGGCCTCAACCACAAAGGTAACGTCTCCCCCTCCTACAGGGAGCTCTTGTTGTAGTAATAATACTGTAACAGCATGTCTGCAGTTAAGAGGAATGATAGCTGCCATCACCATATTTAATTAATGGAATTCAAAGAAAGGAAAATACTGTTGTGGGGTAACCCTTTTTAAGGTTCAAACTTGAGCAACCTACAGACTAAAATAGGGGTTTCGTATTAAGCTGAGGAGGATTAAATTCCCTAATATCACGGACATCTCAGTCAAATATGAAAAAGAGACCTTGGGCATAAGCAAGAACTACTTAGCAGGCCCATTAAATAAGTCCCTGACCAAGGACGTTGGTGGTACCATGTTATACGGTTCCTACAAATTGAGTAGGACTGTGTATCTGGACAACATATGCTTCAGTATATGAGAAGTTAGTTCACACATACCATCAGAGAATGTTGGCCTGGTCCCTAACTAGCTCGCAGTGCCCCATCTATACCCCTAAACTTACCAGGGCACCAGCATTCTTGAACATGACCACTAATTTTACTCCCCAAGGAAAACATAGAAACAGATTTGCAATTTCATAGTTTACTTTTGCATACCCAAAGTAAAAACAAGAAAAATACGAATTGGCTTTTCAAACATTTATTTAAACAATTGTATTCTTGTATAGAAAGAGTGTGCTACAATTATTAGGCAGAAGAGACAAAGCATTGTAACCAGCATTGCAAGAGTAGACAGTTTAATCATTATAACATTAGTATGTGATTATATGATTATACTCCTATGCTATCAAGAGCACATTGGGATATCCTGAGCCCCCATATCTGAGTATGATATGTCAGGAAGCTGGCCTGTACAGAACGGGCTATAGTCCTTTGCAGGATAGAGGTTACAATCAGCAGGACTGCATCTCAGTCACAGTGTGTCGCGTTCCAGGACAATCCCGGCAGAAGTGCTCCTCTGCCGAATGTAATGCAGAGGCTGTTTATTTCATAAATGCACTGTTCCAATCACACTGATGTGATGGATAGTCTGGAGCCATAAAGCTGTTTCCATCCGGTTAACCAAATACAAGCTATGTGACTAACCTTCGACAGAGTGCATGGATAACATGCTAATAATGCTTGCTAAGAGATTAACTGCATGTATAATCAGTTCTCAGTACATTATTGTACAAGCACAAAGTATATAAAAAGTCACCTTTAGAAAATGATGTCAAGCTAAAATGTTAAACTAAAATGGAGACTTCGAGCGAGCCCTGTTACGCCCTACAACAGTTTGACCTAACATCTGGGTACTGGCAGATTACCTTAACTGAGAAGGTGAAGAGAGGACTGCCTTTTTTACTCCAGAGGGTCACTTCCAGTTTACGGTAATGCCCTTTGGACTCAAGAATGCCCCTGCCACCTTCCAGTGGTTGGTGAATCAGGTCCTGGCTGGAATGAAGGCCTTCAGTGCTCCTTACCTGGATAACATAGCTGTCTTCAGTAGCAGCTACAGGGATGACCTATTTCCCCTATAGGAAGTGCTTTAGGTCCTGCAACTGGCAGGTCTGACTATCAAGGCCAGTAAGTGCCAGATAGGGCAGGGGTCTATGGTGCACTTCGGACACCTGGCGGGCAGGGATAAGGTGCAGCCCCTTCAGATCAAGATAGAATCCAATATGGCCTCGGAGACCCACAAAGACACAGACAGAATTGAGGGCCTTCCTGGGCCTCACTGGATATTACAGGAGGTTTGTTAAGGGGTATGGCACCATTGTTGGCCCCTTGACTGAGCTGACTTTGTAGAAGCAGCCAAAGAAGATGATCAATGTTGGCCAGATGGATGAGTAGGAGTGTTTTTGTACAGAGCTGTATGTCATCACTAATATAAGAAAGGTTGAAACCTCAAGTATGAGACCTTGGCATACCATATTCATTTGTCGTACGGTAATTGTTATCTATGGCCTAACGTTTTACTATTGCCACATTAACAGTATTCGTTAGCACTGAAGAACTGGCTAGTATCCTGCAAAACATGTGTTGGTTGTTTTCTAAAGGAACCTTTTGAAACTAAATTTAGGAAAATATTTATGGCAATGGATTCAAGAACAGCTTGGACAAATTTGAGATATTGCTGTTCCTATGCACTAAACTTCTCACCATTTTTAAAAATAAAATATCTGTTTAACCCCTTGGCTGCGGCGGTAATTCCGCCGCGGCGCTGGAGGGGTGGGGGGTGAGCGCGGTGCTGCCATGCTTGTGACGGGACCACGCCGTCATGAGCCACGGGCAGAGTGTGCTCATGACGGCGTGGTTCCGTCACAGCCCCGCCCGCTCATTAATTCGCCCGCACAGGCGGTGAATTAAACGCGCCTGGGCCGAGCGGCAGCCGCATGACGGAACCACGCCGTCATGAGCACACGGCGCCCGTGGCTCATGACGGCGTGGTTCCGTCATAAGCACGGAACGGGATAATAGTCTTGTGTTTGTATATATTTTGGAATATTGTTGTTCCTTTTTGTACAACATAACCATCTATGATAATCTTGCATGAAACAAATAATAAATATAATGGTGAGGTATCAAACGTTCTCTAGTAAATAATTTTTTCTCTTTTTTGCTCCCCATTGGAAAATAATGGTTATATTTTGAAACGCACACGTCATTTGGGTTAGCGACTAATGGTGGGTTTGAGCTATCGCAGTGTTCTGTAAGTCCCTAACTCCTTCAAATTGAAACCTGTAGCCTTCATTAGTAGGAGGTTACTTCCCTGGGAACAGAGGTCTGGACGCTGGAGAAGCTGAGACCATACCTGTTTGGGACTCACTTTCAGATTCAGACCGACCCCAGGCTCCTCAGGTGGTTGATGCAGATAAGGGGTAACAATCCCAAATTTTTGAGGTGGTCTATCTCCCTACAGGAAATGGATTTTACAGTAGAACGCTGTCCTGGGTCAGAGGAACACCGTGCTGGGTCAGAACACGCCAATGCTGATGGTCTCCCCAGGTTTTTGTGCATTAGTGATGAGAACTCACAGGAGGTTGGGTGGTTCTCCCCACTTTCAGCTGGTGGGGACACATGTTAGACCTGTCAGCCTTAGAGTGGTCTTCTCCAAAACGTTTTGCCTTCACCCCTCCTATTTTTGCTGATCTTTTTTTGTTGGCCTTAGGACTTCAGGTTTCTGGATCCAACCTGCGCTCCATTGTGGTCAGTCTCAAATTGTTCCTAGGTCCTGGTCTAGCATGACCAGTTGACCTTGGTTGGTGCTAAACACTTTTTGGCACTGTTTTTATTTAAAACCCTAATTATTTTTTTAATTTTTGTGTCAATTTGTTCATAAATTATTCTCTATATTTTCATGTCCACAAGGTTGGATAGCTGCTGGACGAAATCCCAGGGAAGCTTTTGACTTCAGGCAGAAAAGCTCAGAATGCAAGAGATTCAAATTTCATGCCGAAGGTCTCTCACCAGCCGCATACTTTTGGCACCTGCTAAAGATTTCTATGTTCCGGATTAGTAAGTTTTTTGGAGCCCTGATTCCGCCAGTGAGGCAAGACTGCAGGCTGTTACAGATTTGGGCTCCATGAGGTAGAATTCCTACTCCGCGAATTCCAACTGAATCAGATTTGTTTCTGCAGAACAGCTCCGATTGTAGGAAACCCAAATGTTCAGCCTAGAGGCAACGCACCTTCATCGGATCATCTTTTCAGGTTTGTCCCAGTTCTCCAGAGGCCTTTGGAGCCAAAAGTTTTCTAACTTTCAGGTTTCTCAGGATGTTAGAAAGGGTACACTATGAGGTTTCCAGGACCTTAGGTACGGCATAACACTTAGTGGTCAAGATTCACTCCAGCAGAAGCCACCAGCAGGTGCAGTCAGAACTAATCAGCTGGGCAGTTGCAGGAAAGGCCTTTTGTAGCTTGTTGTGTCCCTTTAGCTTGTACAGGAAGCCAGCCTTTTGACCCTTGAGTCCACTTCTTTGTCCTGAGTACAAGAGGGAGAGCAAGTCCATTTCTTCAGGTCACTTTGCAGGTCATAGCCAGCACGTTCAGTCCTCTTCTGATCTTCCTCGGATCCTGTAGTTTTCTGTAGAGAGTACAGGGGATACCACATTTATGCCTGGCATCAGCCTGAGACTGGTGGTGACTCCTGGCTCCTTCTTAAATAATGGGGTAAAGGTTCCCAGGGGTAACCCTACCCTTTACCTGATGGCGCTAATGCAAACAATCCAACAGTGCCCTTCTCTGCCTAAATATAAGATGGTGAAATTATTCTCCCCTTTTGCAAACCCAGTGTGCCCACCTCAGATGTGTGGCTGTGTGGTCAGAGAAATAAGCAACCCCTCCTCTGTGGTCACTTTAAACCAGTTTTCGCAACTCAGTGATTGGAGCCTAGCTGCCTGGGAGAACAAAGAAGGGACTTGTGCAGGTGTCATTTGGCATCTGCCTGGACAGGGGAGGCCCCTTTGAAGCTACTTAGGTTCCTGGGCACTGACCAAATTATCATCCTGTGAGGGGAACAGAGACACCTCCCCACATTCAAACCTTTGTCTCTGCTCTGGAAGCAGATGTTCACATCTCATTCAGGGTTCAGCACTCAAAGGACTGCAGCTAGATGCAAATTAGCCTTCACATGCTTTAGGCAGAGAAAAGGTGACTTTCTAAAAGTACTCTTTACGTAATAGTTATTAAAAACCCAGCTTCACCAGTAAATTGGGTTTTAATACATATTAAAAAAGAGTCCAAGAATAAAATTACTTTTTTTCCTAGCTGGAGATAGCATTATTAAGTGTAAATATGCATCCCAGTGTTTTCCTATGGAACAGCCAGCCTTGCTAAAGTTAAAATAGCTTCTGGGGTCTAGTCACTGTAAGGACATGCATAACATTACATTTCTACACACACTACTTTTAAATTAATACACCCTGGCTTAAGGCCTACTTAGGGGTGACTTCCTAATATTTAAAAGAAAGGTTCAGACCTAACAAAATGGCTTATTTTGACAAGTTGAATTGCAGTCTAAAAGCTGCTTTTGTCAGGCTGAAATGGTAGACTTGAATCCATGCTTTGGACTGTCACCATAGTGGATGACACAATGAGTGCTATAGTTCACTAGTGACATTTACCTTACCGACTCTGGGTATATTTTGTACCATACAGTAGGGACTTAAAGGTAAGTTAAATATGGGAATTAGGGGTATACCAATTTCATCATTTTGAAAGGAAGAGTACATGCACTTTAGCACTAGTTAGGAGGTTAGGAGGTTTAAAGTGCACAGAGTTCTACAGTCAGCAAAAACAGATGGGGCAAAAATCTGGCAGTACTCTGTGCAAACATTGATCATTTCCTACTTACAGGTTTAGATAATTTAATTTTTGAAGAGAGACTAGTGTGACGTGGAAATCCTTTGCAGCTAAAACATTGTCTGATGTGAACACCTAAAGCCATGAGGCTTGTTTTCTTAATTTGGTTGAAGTTTTACATTGTCCTTATTGTTTTCTCTCAAGCACAGTACTTTATAAAGGGAGAAGTCTTGAGCTCGGCCAAGTAACTCATTGGTTGGACAAGGGCACATTAAAGAGCTTCTATTTGTGAATATTTAAGGTATGATGTTGGTGAAGCTATGGTAATGTGTACTGCGCATGTATACACTTTTCTACTTCCATGTGGCCAGGACCTCTCTCACAGAACATACTTATATTTATGGTGAAGCAAATGAGATGAAGTTTTTGTTGCAGGTTTAATAGTGTGACCATAGCCACAGCCCAAAGATCAATACTTAACTTACCTTGTACTGCAAGCAACTTCAGGCGACAACAATTACACATATAACAGTGTAGATGATATGCTGTGTTGTGGATACTTCTGCATAATATTAGACTCACTGCTCTCAGTAGAAAGTTAGGCCTGTGTATGGGTCCAAAAAGCGAACACAAGGAGATGATGGACGGAGCGCTGAAACTTTTCAGACACTCACCCCCAGTCACAGATCTGGGTTGAATCCATCATTGTTCTTTAGCTCACTTCGCCACCCCAGTTCAGACCCAACTATATGCAAATCAGTTTTGACCCTGTGCCTCATGGGAACAGTCCAACCCGAACTGCCAAGCCAGGTCTTTCCTGGACTGTAAACAAGAATCCTGGGACCAGTTTCGGGGTAACACCCCTCATCAGCCAGGCTAGCTTGAATCCAGTGGCAAAGTGAGCAAGGGACCCACGTCTGGGCATACCCTGCCAACTTAGGATGAACACAAGGAGATGATGGACGGAGCACTGAAACTTTTCAGACACTCACCCCCAGTCACAGATCTGCGTTGAATCCATCATCGTTCTTTAGCTCACTTCGCCACCCAAGTTCAGACATGGCCATATGCAAATCAGTCTGACCCTGTGCCTCATGGGAACAGTCCAACCCGAACTGCCAAGCCAGGTCTTCCCTGGACCGGAAACAAGCATCCTGGGACCTTTTTCGGGGTGACACCCCTCATCAGCCAGACTAGCTTGAATCCAGTGGCAAAGTGAGCAAGGGACCATAGCATACAGAACTCGTTTGGCATTCAGAGAGGTAATAAGAAGAGGTGTGATTGTACCTGTGTACCTCACACACTGCTGGAATTTTTGGTTTGGTATTAGTATGATGAAAGAATGGCATGTGTCCCTAGTCCATTCTTAGGACCAATGTTGGGTAGTGATATATTAATGGTGCATGCACATTTTTAGTTCTCGTGCTAGCCAAGCCCTTTTGATTTTACTAATATAATATGTATAATATACTAACTTAAAGGGGTTTTCAGACTGCTCTCTTCATCCATTGGTCTGTGGTTGTGACCGTCACATGTTGCTTCCTCCCACTACAGTATCCAGCATAGGGCAGTGGGTCAGCCTACTTCAACCTCTAGCTAACTGCACTTTGAGTGACTGTATTTTGCTCTTTCACAATGGGCAGATCTGCACACAAGGTCATTCCTTTCAGGGCCAGTGTTTTTGTTTTCACATTATTGTTCAATGTTGCCTTTGTGTTTACAGCCTGGTGTGACAGCTAACAGATGTGAACACAGGGCACATTCCAGCTTTATCAGTAATTCTCCTACTAATGCTGGTGAAAATTCCTTCTCAGTGGCCTTTCTTTATCTGCCTGCAGCTGTTTCACAGTATACCAGATTGTGTCCATTTTATAAAGTAATCCTCTTTTTAATATGCACACAATTAATTGCATTTATAACTGCACTCTTGTATGTCATGTAGGTGTGTACTTTAATTAAAGACTTCAATTATACTTGAAACAGATTTAGCCTGTTTGTGCTGCATATATGACTTCCTGGTTTGCATTCACTGCTCTTGTATGACATGCTTATATAGACATTGAACTATTATATTACTAATTAAAACAGTGCCATTTATTTTATCTATCTATCTATCTATCTATCTATCTATCTATCTATCTATCTATCTATCTATCTATCTATCCATCTATCCATCTATCTTCCTAACTTTATCTCTGCAACCCTATCTGTCTATATATCTGTCTATATATATCTTAGCAACCCTATCTATCTATATGTATATTAATAACTCTATCTATCTCTAATCTATCCTTTCAACCCCCTATCTATATCTTTACAAATGTATCTATAGTTCTCTTCACAAATCTGTCTATCTCTCTATCTGTCTGTCTTTGCAAACCTCGCTGTCTTTCATTGCAAACCTCTCTATCTGTTGTGTCATCCACATTTTTCTTCTACCCACTCCAGCATGCATCATGGGACAGTGGGTCAGCCACTTGACTTACTTCTCTGTGAGTTAGGACATGCTGCCCTTTCAAGTGGAACACAGCCACAAAAAGTGGTCCCTTCAGTGCCAGGGTCTTCTATGGTAATTTGTGCTTTTTTGAGATCAACAAATATTTTTGCCTTTAGCCAATTATTTTTCTATAGATTGATGAGGACCCAGCAGCTTCCCTAACAACAAAGTTTTGCAAAACCTTAAGAAAACAAAATAATAATTGTCAAAAGGCTTGCGGCCAGTGCCAGACCTACTGGCTTTGCCCATGGTTGTTAGTCTGTGTGTTGATGGAGTGAAATTAATAATTCTGTAACTTAAACACATTTAATTGTAAAGTACATATTACGTCAAATAACATACGCACATTTAACGCATAATTTGTAGTAGGTAATCACACTTACCCACATTAAACAAACTCTTCAGTTAACATATTGTAATGAATTAAGTTAGCTTAAATCCTGATGCCATTTTGAATGTCGACTTTACATGTTTAAGGTTAATAGGCCTGTTCTTGCATTTAGTTGCTTTGCACAAGATGTTTTTCTCTTTCTTCCCACTGCAGATACTGTATTTTTCCAGAAGTCTTCTGTTAGCTAGTGAATAGGCATTTGTTATATATTAGACAACTGATAGTAAGGTTCTCACCGGGAGGAGAGGAAGATGCCAGTAAGTGTGGCTCAGCGAAAGAGCTGTCTGAACCACAAGATTCTGTTCAGAGAAACAACTCAAGGACATAGCTATGTCTGAACCATTGTGAAGACATGTGAAACTGGGGAATTCAGCTGCTCCCAGAGTTTGGTGGAGACTGATTGGTTCGCGGGAGTGACAATGAAGAGAGAAGTTTCAACTAGTGTTTTGTTGAATTATTATAGCGTGTGTTCCTTAGACTAGAGAGCGCAGATCTTAGAGATGCTTTCTGACTTATAGCTGAGAAGACCTTCTGCTAGTCTCCACTGCCTGAATGATAAGGCTTTATGCTAATGCATTCCTATTCTCTCATCAGGAACCTTCATTTGGTTTTGTGAAGCTGACACCTTTCCTAATTTTGCTGCTTAATTTAAATGCCATTCTCAACCAAACCATCTTCAATTTAGAACAGGGATTTTCCTATATGGGACACACTTCCTACATATTTAGCATGGGGCATTCCCATCTGTGGGCTCTGGGGCTCCACCACCTTTTTTCTCTTCTCCAAAATTGCTTTTTCTTTACTGATTTTTTTTTTTTTTATCCATTGTCCTGAAATGAATGGTGTGCTTTAGGGCAGTACTTAAAATAACTCATCCCCATTTCGAACACTCCTTCTTTAAGAGTCCTCCTTTAAGAGTCCTCTGATGCACGTGCACAGCTATCTCAGTGAAGCTTGCATAAATTACCGTTTGCCAGGCTGATGAGCTCAAACCCTGAGGCCTC
Source organism: Calotriton arnoldi (assembly GCA_963921515.1). NCBI lineage: Eukaryota > Metazoa > Chordata > Amphibia > Caudata > Salamandridae > Calotriton > Calotriton arnoldi. The sequence continues at coordinate 1,965,831 of CAWUFW010002950.1, forward strand.
TGAGGTCATCAGCTCGGCAAAATCATTGCCTCTTGCGCTAAGCTCCGTCCCCTTATGACATGAGTGGAAGGTTTGTCCTTGGGCATTTCTGCCTGAAGCCCTGCAAGTCTACAGGCTTAATGTCCATCAGGGACTGGAGCCAAGCCCCCCCACCCTCTCACTACTCGTCACAGAGTGAGGTGGGATCAGCAGGCCTCACTGACCCCACCCCATCCTGTGATCAGTTGTGAGAGGGTGGGATTAGAGGCTGAAGGAGGCAAGCTGAGCCCTGGAATCTATTCCCTGGCGCTGTTTATTTTCTCAAGATAATGTGAATTCCTGGCTGGTTATCTGCACGATCTCTATGAATGCACAGCAACTACTCCAGCAGCACCACTCATCCTTTCCAAGCGAGCTTGATCATTATCTTCCAGTGTTTAATGTCAGTGCTGACAGGACCAGTGCTTTAAATGGGCCGGTACTGTCCGGTATGGAGTACCGGTACTTTTTTATTTTGAGAGGGAGAGTACCGGCACTTCTCAAGAGAAATGCTATACTTTTAATTGGAGAGTACCGGCACTTCTCGTAAACAAGCAGGTACTCTGGTACAGAGTACCTGCACTTCTATATTTCCATTTCAAGCACTGGACAGGATGCTGTGGCACAATTCTACCGGCACCTCCTGGCATGTACTTCCAGTTTGCGTTGCCTATATGTGCGCATTTTATTATGTGCGACCAATGTGACTTCACACCAGCCACAGTGTCTGTTTTCCCCTCTTCGACTTCCTGGTGCTGTACGCTAGCATTTATTTCCTGTCAGAAGACCATTCCGCCAGTGAAATGGGTTTCAATAATTAAAAACAAATGCACTAGTGAAATGCCACAGTGTGGTGCACACAACTTGCTGGTTCTATTAACCATCTGAGGAGGTGCATCAGAAGAGCAAGGGTGCAGTGCCGAATCTGAACGCAAGCTATAAGAGAAGGGTTGGACTTGTCCGACTGACTGCAGAGCGGTGTGCAAAACATTTGACTGCTGTCTCTTTGTGCTTTGCTGAAAGTCAATATGTGCAAGTTACAGAGAGCTTTTCTTTTGCAGTTTAACAGATTTTTGGCATTGTCATGGCTGATATTTTTAAATGGCTGTGTGCGTTTTCTAATGACATGATTTGAAAGTCTTTCACCACATCGCTTTGCAGAGCCAAAAAGAGGCTCTATGATAAACAAGTCACATATGAAGTGCAAAATGATGTTCCTTTTGAGAATAATTTTAAAATGGGTTAGCTATAATACAAGTTTTTTGTCATGTTCATCTTTCAAGAGTGATGTGCTGGTCGACCCATAAAACATGTCATAAAAGTACCCAGCACCAAGCTTCTTTGGCTTTTTTTAATTAAAACTGGTGAATTAGTTTATGCCATTGCTACCAGACTAGTCTTGTACAGTCAACTAAGTACCATGCCTACCTGCAGGGCCTAGGCTCTCTTTCAGCAAAAGTTACAGCCTGCATGTTTCTTAAGGCTATGCCTACTCATGCTCACTCACTTATAGAAAATTGGTGGCTTCATTTTACACCCACCATTTTCAAACTTTACCAGCTGCAACTGATATTTTGCATACTATTTGTAATTCTTGCAAATGTGGTATTTTATCTTATTTTGAAACATTGATTTTTAGATTATTTGAATCTGCACAATGATGACTAATTTTGAATACTTGATAAACTAATGATCTAGTTGAACTAATTTGTTAAATAAATCCTTTTAAACTCATGTTTATTCTCTTTATTTCCTGTGAAGTCCCAAAAGGTCTTCACTGTTTATGAAATGAATGTATATTGGTAGCTCCTTAAACACTCTCTTTGACGACTAACAAAGGTCCATACGACCAATGGGGTGGTGGTGGTGGTGGCGGGGGGTTCTTTGTTGATTATTCTTGAAGTTTGAGATACAAGAACCCCCGCTCCGGCAATGTCCAAACCTGCTTAACCACCAATGAAAATGTAAGTCAGGTACATACTATGGCCCTCATTAAGAGCAGCCTCGGAAGTAGTAATGCGTGTGGCAAGTACTGTTACCACACATGATGAAAGTCCACGTTTTGCAGCTAACATCGCACCCCCACAAGTTTCCCCAGATACATTTGTTGTGTGGGTTTGTGTGTTGAAAGTTTGGTGTGGTAAGCACCAAAATCTACATGTTATGTCCCATTTTGCAGGGGTGAACTCGGAATATCGCAGCTCTTCAATTTGGATCCATAGAGAATCAGGGGCATATTAGCAAGACCGGCGATAAAATTATCGCCGTTTTAGCGGCAGGAAACTGCCGCTAAAACGGCGATAATGGGCTTGCTAATATGCGTTATAGAATTCCAATAGAAGCCCAGGTTAGATGCCCTGCACATCTAACCTGGGCTTCTATTGAATTCTATAACGCATATTAGCAAGCCCATTATCGCCGTTTTAGCGGCAGTTTCCTGCCGCTAAAACGGCGATAATTTTATCGCCGGTCTTGCTATATGCCCCCAGATTTTAGCTAATTATCACACGGCCGAGATAGGCGTAATGAAGGACTATTTCACAGTGCTCACAACAACACTCTCCACCAGGACACTCCATTAAGCTTACAACAGAACAGCTCAAGGCAGAGTCCCGAACATACATACATCCGACACTGTCAATTTATACCTTTAATTGGTTTTTGACACACCCTACACCACTTGTTACCACCAATTACTCCGATTATTTCAAGTGTGTTTTTGTCTACCTGCTTTGTTCAATTAATTTACACAATCCACACGACATGAATAAATAGTTCATTATAATTTCATTATTTCACCAGCCTGGTGCTAAAACACCAACATTGTAATTCCACAGGAACTGAAGGAGGGTCTCCTACATTAAATGAAGAGAATATTTTTTATTATAATTCTGCAAGCAACATTTACAGTTAGGGGAATACTACAGTGCATGACTAAACTAAAATCAAACTAACACTCCAGCAATATACATTTTGCATAATGTAAAATTCCGTTCATCAGTGTAGTAGTGTTTTTAAAACTCTTGCGATTTAGGGCAAACGATAGAGAAAAATCGGCTTCGATTTCCCGAAATTAGCTCTTGTGTGCGTGGTCTATTCAGTTAACTTAAACACTACATGGGACGTGAATTAATATATCAATTAGAACTGCGTTATTTTACCGGCCTTGAAACACGCTGCAAAGGAAATTTAAGCGCGGTCTATGGCAATTACAAAAAGACAGTTTTTCATTACGTTTTTTGTAAACAACAAATTCATTGCAGGGGTGTGCTGAGGTGCATGCACTCAACCAAAACCGAAACTAACACTCCAGCAAGTTCGTCAATGTGTTCAACGAGGTTGCTCCCAATAGATCACCTACATCACAGCTGTCAATGAACTGTACCTATCAGCTCCCAGGACTGTGTTTCTTCGGTAATGGCCTTGATAGTAACAGCTGAGAACCCCGAGAGAAAAATGCAAATACATTGACTGTGCTGCTAGCATGTGTTTTTTTCGATAAAAAGATATTCATTAGACCGCAAATTGTATATTTTAATAGTTGATGAAAAAACATGCCAGATCAGAACTGATATAAAATATATCATGATTTGTCCGCTGTAGTCGTACACCCCATTGCTCCACCGCAGTTTTTATTTTCGGTATCCATTCGCAAAACTGTGCTTTTTATTATTATTTGAAGTTGGAATAATGGAAAATTAATCGTCTCGTTTTTCGTGTGAAAATATTCACGTCTTACCTGTGAAACGTCACAGTACCCTTTTTTAAGACTTTTTTCTGTTTTACGTTTTCGCTCTCTTAATTCATTTATGACTTTTTGAAACATTGCTTTGGAATGAGAAAGCATTGAAATTACAATGCAGAAGATGACTTTATCTGTTTTTCTTCTGTGTGTGTGTATGTATATATATATATATATATATATTCACTGAAAAAACCATAGGTTTTAGGGAAAGTTATAGTTAGTTGGACATTTCAGTCGTACAAAACCATAGAAATTCCCCCGTTATAGTTAGTTCACCTAACTAGAACTCGCGCCCCCGCAATGCACTGCTGATGACGTCACATATTACATCACTCATGACATGGTCAGTGACATCACTGATGACATCAACCAGTGACTGTGTGTTTCTGTAAAGTTTAAATATGTTTAATATATATAGGGAAAGGCGTATTGAAGAATGAGTGGGTGTTTAAGTGTCTGAATGGATGATTTAGTAGGTTCGTGACTGACTCTATAAGTGAGTGATTAAACGTATCTTACTGAATGCATGGGTTAGTGACTAAACTGTGTGAATGTCTGTATCTGTCTGTCTGTTGGTGTGTAAGCGGCTGCATGGGTTTGTGAATAGCTACATGAGTGTCTATATGGGTTATTGATTGGTTGTCTGAGTATCTGTATGGATGCCTGAGTGTTTGTGTGGGTGGGGTGTGTGTGACTCTGTGCATAGATGTGTGAGTGGGTGATTCACTGGGTGCATGGTTTCAAGAGTGCATCTGTGATGGACTGTATGGGTGGGTGAGTGTGTGTATGGGTGTGTTAGTGAGTGAATGTATATGTCAGTGGTACATGTGTGAGTAACTACATATGTGAAAGGCAGTATATATGTGTGTTGGAGTATATAAATGGCTATAAGTGAGAGTATGTGATTGTGAGAGTGGCTGTATGGATGAGTGTGTGCTTGTATCAGTGATTGTATAAGAGCGTAAGAATGTGCTGGTATTTGTATGAGGTAGTGAGCTGGTGTGTGTATGACTGTATAGGTGAGTAAATGGCAGTGTGATTAATTATTTGCATGACTGACTAGGTGTGTAAGTACCTCTATGGATGAGTGGCGGTGTGTGAGTGTCTATATAGGTGTATGAGTGCATATGATAGTCCTGTACTGAGTGACCATAAGTATGAGTGACTGTACGGATGAGTGAGTGGATGTGTGTGTAAACCTAAGAATCAGTGAGTGGGTATGTAGGTATTGGTGTTGGAGTGTCTATGGTTTTGAGAATGGCAGTCTGTAATTTAGAGTGGGTGTATCAAAGGTTATATTAGGGTGTGAGAAGATGCATCAAATTATCACATGGATGATGTCATCAGTGATGTCATTTGAGATGTCATCAGTGATGTCATCAGTGATGTCACTGACCATGTCATGAGCGATGTAATATGTGACTTCATCAGCAGTGCATTGCGGGGGCGCGAGTTCTAGTTAGGTGAACTAACTATAACGGGGGAATTTCTATGGTTTTGTGAGTGTCCAACTAACTATAACTTTCCCTAAAACCTATGGTTTTTTCAGTGAATTTCTAAGGTTTTTTAAATGCTAATTTCTAACTATAACGTGCCTGAAACCTATGGTTTTTTCAGTGAATTTCAAAGGTTTTTTAAAAGCTAATTTCTAACTATAACGTGACTGAAACCTATGGTTTTTTAAGTGAATTTCAAAGATTTTTTAAATGCTAGTTTCTAACTATGCCTACAGAGGTAGGACATGTGAAGAAAGAAGAAAAAACGCCCAAAAGAAGCAAAAGAAATGCAGAAAGAAGCAACAGAAGTCCACAAAGACGAAGAAAAGTGCAGGAAGAAGCAAGACATGTGCAGAAAGAACCAACAGAGGAGCAGAAAGAGGCCTTGTTGCAAAATCATCCTGTGCCCACAACTTTTTCAGACGGGTACTGGTGGTAACTGACTCTGAGTAACTAGGCCTAGAGCCAGTGCTATGCTAAAAGACACTTAGAATACAGTGAAAACACCTACATACACTAGGGAACACTATGCGTTGGGGCACCCCTGTGATTAGCATGACCTCCTCTGTAAGGCCCTAGTACATAATAGGGCAGGGGGATTAAAACTACCTCTTAAAACGCGCCACGGGGCGCGTTTGCACAGTGGTGAAGGGAGGGGGGGCCTGAGGTGACATGTGTGCAAACACGCCCTGTGGCCATTTTAAGTTGGGAGATTAAGTCCCCTTGAATCCTGAGGGTCCCTGGGGTCCAACTAGCCCACTAGGTACCTCCAGTAAGCGCCACAGAGCTGCGTTGCAGAGAGGTGTAAAAAGGGGCGTGGCCTGGACCACCTCTCTGCAACGCAGGCTTGTGGCGCTTACTGGAGGTACCTGGTGGCCTAGTTGGCCCCCAGGGGCCCTCAGGATTGAAGGGGACTTAATTCCCCAACTTAAAACGCGCCACAGGGCGTGTTTGCACACATATCACCTCAGGCCCGCCCCCTCCCTTCACCACTGTGCAAACGCGCCCCGTGGCGCGTTTTAAGTTGGGGGATAAAGTCCCCTTGAATCCTGAGGGTCCCTGGGGTTCAACTAGCCCACCAGGTACCTCCAGTAAGCGCCACACAGCTGCGTTGCAGAGGTGTAAAAAGGGGCATGGCTTGGACCACCTCTCTGCAACGCAGGCCTGTGGCGCTTACTGGAGATACCTGGTGGGCTAGTTGGCGCCCAGGGGCCCTCAGGATTGAAGGGGACTTAATTCCCCAACTTAAAACGCGCCACAGGGCGTGTTTGCACACATGTCACCTCAGGCCCCGCCCCCTCCCTTCACCACTGTGCAAACCCCATCCCCCAGGGCCTGATCCCTATTTTTTTTTAAAATGGAAGGGGGCCGCGTGGCCCCCCTCCCGAGGCCATATTCGGCCCCGGGGACCCCAACCCCCGGGGCATGGCCAGTGTTTGTTTTTTTAAAATTTGTTTGGAGGGGGCTGCGTGGCCCCCCTCCTCAGGCCATTATTGGCCCCGGGGACCCCATCCCCCGGGGCCGGCCTTTGCGTATTTTTTTTTTTTAAATTAATTTTATTATGGGGGAGGGGGCCACGTGGCCCCCCTCCCTGGCCACTTCTGGCCCCGGGGACCCCATCCCCCGGGGCCTGGCCTCTCGTTGGGGACCGTGGGGGGAGCCCCAATGCCCCCACGGTCCCTGCCGGCTCCCCGTGTCCTGCGGGAGCCGGCATTGCTTTTCCACATGGGGAGCTGCTGACATGCAGCTCCCCATGTGGAAAAGCAATCTGGTTTGAATTTTGGAAGAGAGAGCAGGTTTCCTGCTCTCTCTTCCAAAATCCAATCTTGTTTGCTATGACAGGGCAGGAGCCGCGAGGCTCCCGCCCTGTCATAGCAAACAGCAGTGTCCCAGGGGTGGGCACCCCGGGACACTGCAGGAGCTGGCCCTAGGGGTGGCGGTCCCCAGGGCCATCACAGGCTCCAGGAGGGGGGCCGCGCGGCCCCCCTCCCATCACATGCACAGCCCCGGGGAGGTGGTGGTCCCCGGGGCTCGGGGGTCTGTAACGGACCCCCAAATTAGCATTTTAGTGCCCAGGGGAGGTGGCGGTCCCCGGGGCATGTGGGGGGGGCTCTACCCCCCCCACGCAGGTATATTTTTTTTAAAAAAAGAAGCCCCGGGGAGGTGGTGGTCCCCGGGGCTCGGGGGTCTGTAACAGACCCCCAAATTAGCATTTTAGTGCCCAGGGGAGGTGGCGGTCCCCGGGGCGTGTGGGGGGCTCTAGCCCCCACGCAGGTATATTTTTTTTTAAAAAAGAAGCCCCGGGGGGTGGCGGTCCCCGGGGCTGCGGGGGGGCAGTGTGCCCCCCCTCAAATAATTAATGAAAGCCCCAGGGGGGTGGCGGTCCCCGGGGCTGCGGGGGTCCCCCTGGGCCCCCGCAATTTTATTTCTGCATAATTAAACGAAACGCGGGAGCCCGCGCTTCGTTTTTTTAAATTTTCGGCCGAATTTGCGCACCCAGCGCGAATTCGGCCAATTTAAAAAAAAAAAAATGCTTTTTTGGGCCATGGGGGTCCTTGTGGGATTCCCTGAGCAGGCCTAGGGGGTCAGGGTGTTTCTACCCTGCCCCCTTTTCTTGTTTTTTGCGTTTGTTTCCCTGTTTTCTTGTGCCTCGGTTACCGAGGCACAAGATGGCTGCCAACACTTCCTGGTTTGGAGTGTTGACAGCCAATTAGAATAAAGCTCGTGATCGGGAAGTTGCGCGGATCCACCGCGGCCATAGATATCGAAACTTTTATTTTTTGATTTTCTCAGCAACTACTGAACGGATTTACACCATTTAAAAAAAAGGTCTCTTTCTGAACCAAGGGCTACCTTTTTGCCAAATTTGGTGTAATTCCGTTCAGCAGTTTCAGCTGTAACCGTGTCTAAAGTTTCCTATGGGAAATTGATTTTCCGACCTCTATTTTTTGAATTTCTCAGGAACTACTGAACGGATTTACACCATTTGAAAAAAAAGGCCTCTTTCTGAACCAAGGGCTACCTTTTTGCCAAATTTGGTGTAATTCCGTTCAGCAGTTCGGGCTGTAGCCGTGTCTAAAGTTTCCTATGGGAATTAACATGGAGAACACACGTTTTGGGACCCCCTTTTTCTCGGCCCCCGCTTGCCGAATCACCCCGAAACTTTCAAGACAAGAGCTGACCGGAGCGGGCTACGGGTTTTGAAAATTTCGCGAAGATTCGTCAACCGGTGCCAAAGATATTGAGATAACAAAAAACAAGTTTCCTATGGAAACTAGGTCCTAACTATAACTATCTACTGGCGACCGCCAGTAGAATACATATATATATATATATATATATATATATATATATATATATTATTATGACCCACTCGCAGCCTGACCTCACCATCTGGGAACACCGCCTAAATTATCAAAGGAGGTAAGAAACCTCGGGATTACAATGGACTCCAAGCTATCAATGAATGCCAAGTGGACAAGCTAGCAAGATCAAGCTTCCTTACTATGAAAACTCTGCAACTCATCTTCCCCCACCTGGAATTTCCTCACAAGGTCCAGCTACTATTTCTCTTGTTCTGTCTAAACTTGTTTACGCCAATAGCCTCTACCACAGATCATCTTTAACAACTATGAAAAAACTACAACGGATTCAGAACTCTGCTGACAGAATACTCTTACATATCTAAGCCACAAGCTCACATCTCCCCTGCCTTGAAGGCCCTACATTGGTTACTGGTTGTCAGAAGATCCACATTCAAGCGACTTTGTATCCTACACAAAGCAATACATGGAACAGGACCGCTCTTCATCAGGAATAAAATTACCACATACATTCAACAAAGGAATATCCGCTCTAGATTGTCATCTCGCCTCAAAATCCCACCATACAAGAAAAAACCATAGGTGGCACATCATTCTGTTCAAGCAACCAAACTATGGGACTTTTTACCCCCAAACATAAGATCTACAGATAACTACCTTATCTTCAGAAGACTACTCAAGAGTTGGCTCTTCCCCACATAACCACCATACTCAAACATAAATATACAGCATATCCCTGTGTATATAAACATTTATTTGAACTATATATGTGTACCTACAATGTGTATTGCTTTGTATAAACATGTATAATAATTATAGTTATAAACATATAGATATTCATTAGTTCTGCATAACAAATGTACATATTACTCATGGTAATATTCTATGTTTAACATATATATATAGGTCCCTGCATAAATGAAGTAAATCTTTATCATAACTATTTATCTACAATTGCTTCACTATTGAATTTCAAAAAAAGGAATTGAAAAAAACCAAACAAATTAACTTAAAGTACACAAACACTTGAAAGTCTGAGTTTATTAAACACAACTTAAATCTACATATATTACCTTCTTTATACATATACCTTCCATGTACCTATGTATCTTTATATTTATTACTTTACTTCGAATTCAGCATCTCCAATGCACTACCCTATATCTCACCATATACCTCTCTCAATTTTTCCTCTACCTCCACTCTCACTCATCCAAAACCTCATTCATCTACTCTCCCCAATGCACTACCCTATTTCTCACCCTATACCTCTCTCAATACATCCTCTACCTCCACTCTCTAACTCATCCCAAACCCCATTCTACTGCTATGATCTCCAAAATAAGCCTTTCTAGACTCTTCCCTCCTCTACCCCTTCTTGCATCATCTCATACCTCTTTTACTATTCGGATCTCCCAAACAGGCCTTTCTAAACCCTTCCCCCTGACTCTTCCCCCTCCACCTCACCTTCTCTCATCCCAAACCTCCTCCTACTCCTATAAGTTACAAAAAACTTTTCTAGATCCTTCCCTCTTCTATCCCTCCACTATCCTTTTCAATCCAACTAACAGACTAACATGTCCACCGCTCAAATTAATTTCATATTTCCCTATACTAATTCCCCACTAATCCTGTTTGGGTTCTGGAGTAGCGTGCTTCCCACCGAAAAGCACTTCAACACCTCATCAGGCAAACCCTTCTGAAGTGCTGTATATTGCCTCAGATGAAGTACGAACTGCAGACACAGTGATGTGATAAAACAGAAATTAAGTTTATTCTATAACACGAACCTCCAGCAGGTCAGCTGTTTCTCCAACTGTCATATTCCTCTCTATGCACAATATACTACAGCAGCCCTTTCCAACAGAGAATAAAAGAGAGGGTGGAAAGGAACATACCATTGTGAAAAATAACACATGAATACTACACACCTCCTTCCCTAACCCAAAGAATAAACAAACTAAAAAAACATGAGAAAGTTATACATTTCATAATGCAGAGCAAATGTTATAAAAAATGAAATATGCAAAAAAATGCATTGTATGAAGGATAACTGCAAAATAAAGTGATGATGTCTAATTTTTTGGCAGCAAAACCACATGGTTGAAATTCCAAATTCGTCCATCATCTACTTTAACTGCCCCTTTAAAGACTTTGATTACCTTGCGAGGTTCACTAAAATTTGAGAAGACGAGCTACCTAAAAATCTAGGCAGCTTCCCTTTAACCACATCTCCCACTCTGATATTCATTTGTTGGACTGCTTTACGAAGATCATACGTCACTTTTCTGCCAAGTCGAACGTGTGATTCTCTCACCCTGCTTTTTTTCATTAGATTAGCTATTACAGGATGATACTTCTGATATGAATCCATCCACGGCGGATTACGTTTTCTAAATTGTACAAATGGGCTTAAACCTGTAGTGGTGTGGGGTGTGTATCTATATTCCTCCACTCTGCACCTTACCACATCTAACCAATCTATCCCTTTGAGTTTGGCAATTTGAATAGTCTCTTTTAAAGTTCTATTAAACCTTTCAACTATGCCATTTGACTCAGGGTGGCACAAGGTGCACTTTTGGTGCCTAATTCCTCGTGAATCTAAGAATTCTTTCATGACCTTAGAAGTAAATTGCCCACCATTATCTGTAAGTATTAGCTTTGGGTTGCCTTCTCTAGCAATTACTTCAGTAAGGAACTTCACCACAGAGGTTGTGGTAACATCCGTTGTGACCATAATTTCAGGCCATCTAGAAAGCATAAATATTTACAGATGGATCCACAATTTATTGGTCCCAGTATTTATAAATCAACATCCTCCCAAACCTCCTTAGCTATTTCATGGCACACCAAGGGGGGTGTTCTTATTTTGTAAATGTAAGAGGGATGGGCGGATGTATAGATGAGGAGGCGGCTGTTTATTCTCAATGATGCTTTATTAAAGGTTCAGATTGTAAACGAAATAATGTTGAGAATGTTTTTTCAGATCTTCACTCATAAACGGGTTGTGGTTCCTGACTCTTCTTCTTCTTTCTTCCTTTTGGGAAACCTCAATGAGGTGGTATGGGCCCGGAGTCTCGGAGAAAGAGAAAGAGTAGCGGTAAGTATGGTTTTTGTCTCTGGTTTATCTATGTTGCCCTTCACCTCACCCTTCACTGGTGTGAAAATAATTAATAAACCTGAGAGTCGGTCTGCTCTTTCACTCTGGGGGGGTTTCCCATATACAGGGTTGACTTCTCCCGAAGAAGGCTCAACTCCTTACCTTGAGTTTCGCAGGCAAGAAAGCCAATTATGAAAATAATGTGGTCAAGTAAAGCAAAAAAAACCTTATAACATGAAAGGAGGTAGCATATACCCTTGTGGGTTATTTTCTGCCAACTTTTCTTTAATGTCAGTAATATTATTAATTTAGAGATTGGACTGCTCATAAAACAGATGTACCACATTTATTCTCTATGTGGGTCTTTAGTGTGAACAAAAAAGGGGGGAGTGTACTAAAGGAAAACGCGGTGCGGAGCTCATTGTTACATGCGAGCCCAAAACATAAGATACTGTCACATTACACCACCCGTGCCCTTCCCGTGAGATACCCCTCCCTCTGTCCCATATAAACCATCCAACCCCGGTTAACCGGACTCACCCGCTACTCTGCAACTCTCCTGAGTTGCGGCGGGCTTGTCAGTGATCACCAGTCTTTGCTTCACCAGTTCCATGGCGTCAACCTGGTCCACAGTTCCTCGTTGTCCACGGCGTCTTACCCGGCTCTTGAGATCTGGAGGTGCTCCTCTTCGTCGAACAGGCGTCTTTCTTCCTCCGGTCTCCTGTTTCCAGACAAGCGCAGTTCCTCACTGCTGACGGGGACTTTTTCTCTTCCTCTCTGCAGCAGTGATTGGTTCTTCTGTTGATGTGTCGCCCTACTGTTTAAAGAAACAGGACTCCTTATTAGGGGAGGTTGAGTTTCTGCGGGGTGTGTTAATCCCTTCCCATATGATTTCCTCCAGGTATTTTCTTCTCGGTCTTGGTGATTATGTATGTGGTGTAGAGGAGCGTACCGGAACCATTCTCGGTCCTCCTCACAGTAACTCTTGTTTGCCACTTTGCATTCCACACACTCTCTAACTATTCTCTCAATTACCAGATCCATACCCGGCCACCAATAAAAAGTTCCAAGTCTCTCTTTGGTTTTACTTATCCCTTAATGTTCATCATGGGACAATTTGATCAGATGATCCCTTAACCCTAAGGACTGTACTAATTTGCAACCTCTCAAGAGAACACCATTAGCAACAGCTAACTCTCCATAAACTTTATCAAACCCTTTGAACATTTCATCACGGGCCCAGGTATCCAATCCTGACAATACACCATCACGTACTCCTTTCAACACTTCATCTGACTCCAATCCTTTTAACCATTCCTCTTCAGAAACACATCTATCAGTCACAGCGCACACCTTAACATTATCTTCCACCCACCACGTTTCTGGTATAACCTCTGAATCTTCTATATCACTTCTCAATCTTGACAAGCAATCAGCAGACTTATTTTCCACACCAGGAATGTACTTTATCACAAATTGAAAATCTTGTTGTCCAACAATCCATTTGCAAATGCAGGCTAACACACAATCCAACACTTTTTTGTAAAAAATGTCTTGGAGTGGTTTGTAGTTGTACTGTACAGCAAATCACACACCCCACAAAAATTGTTTGTATTTTGTGAGACGCCAAAACACAGCTTCCTTTTCTATGGTGGAATACTGTGATTCCACATCTAAGGGATCTAGAAGCAAATGCAGCTGTTACTTCCTTTCCATCTTGCATCTGTTTTAGTACACATCCAAGACCTTTGTCACTGGCATCTGTTATTATACAGCACGGCAAACCTAGCTTAAAATTCTTCAAAGATTGTGCTGAAGATAAAGCTTGTTTGGTGTCATCAAACTCCACTTGAAAAGAAGGAGTCCACTCAAAATGACTACCTTTTTTAAATAACCCAGATGGCATAAGAACGCTTAGCAAAATTTGGAACATAAGCATAGAATTCTGCCATCCCCAGAAAAGTTTGTATCTCTTCTTTTTTGTGGCTTGCATCAGTTGTACAATGGTGTCAACTAATTCAGCCTTGGGTTTGACACCTTCTTCATAAATGACGTGTCCTCAACAACAAAATTAGCATTTTCCATACTTGAGTGTAATCCCTTTAGAACAGAAAATATCCAAGACCTCTCTGCTTTTAATCATGTGTTCCTCCAACGAATCAGTGAAAATAAGTACATCATCTTGGAAAAATCGCGTGCCAGAAACCTCACCAAACAACCTGGTCATGAGTCTCTGAAAAGCAGACACTGCTGAACAAAGACCAAACGGCATCCTGTTAAACCTGTAAACACCAAATGGTGTTATAAATGCTGTTAGGTCTTTGGACTCAGCACACAACTCCACTTGATGATAGGCGGCGCTAAGATCTAACATCGTAAAGGACTTTTCCAAGTACACTAATCCTCTCCGTAATGTTAGGTAACAGGAATCTGTCCTCAATAACTTCTTTGTTCAATTGGCGAAGATCGGCCTACAATCTGATGTCGCCTGAACTCTTGGAAGCAATTACCACAGAGGCAATCTATGACCCTCTCCCCCTGTGACCTTTACAATTCTACCTCAACAGCTGAAGGAAGTGACCCGATTTGGGTCACCCGGGTCACACACGACCACCTCTCAGCCTTCCATACCAAAAGAAGAGTCGGTCAGACAGTAGAGAATACAAACCAATATCTGTTTATTCAGAGTACGCTCAGAGCTGAGCCCTGTCTGCACAGTCTCTAAGGAGTGCTGCAGAGGGACTGACATTAGCAAGCATAACGATACATTAAATACACTTCGAAGTCAATGAAAGCACGCCCACCATGGAATTTTCCAGAAAGATGCAGCTGGACAGTAAATTACAAAGGAGTAAGTTTCGATTCTGAGGCCGGGCACACACTATCTACTATTCAAGGTCACTCTGCCTGTGCCCGCCACTAGACAAGTGGGAGAAGGCTCACATCTAAAAGGAAAGGTATGCGCTAATAACAACAGTACATTCATTAGTGTGGCAGAACTCAGCTCTGAAGAAACATAACCTTGAGAAGGCGGTTTCTCGGAAATAGCAAAGAATTAGTTTCGATCACAATACAAAATGGCGCCTATACACAGAATGGCGCAGCGAATGCTAACATACGTAAAACAATGCGAAAACATAACTTTTATCCCAACAGACACTCCTTTTAGCATGAGCTAAGTAATTTTGTGTAATAATGAGAAAGACATATTATTCAACAAACCATGAATACATTCTTAGGAGCACTCCATATTCTCAGCTTTAGGAAGGGAAACGGTAAGGAGGGAAGAAGTCTTGAAAATACCCTCATCTATTTGCATGAGGTCTTCGACTTCTTTTTGAAGCATTATTGTTGCATTAGTATCATGAATTGATATTCTCTTAGGAGTGAGAGTGGTGCAATAAGAGCAACATAAAGGAAGACACTGGACTAAAACGCAGCAAGACACCAAAATGACAATGAAATAGATCACCTTTTCAAGGATCCAACCCCATCCACCAAATAATGACCAACTCCAGTTCCCACTCTCCATTCCTTTCACGTTTTGTAGAATGTCTAAAATGTGTTGGGTAATATTTTTTTCCATATTAGTTATCCCGACTACACACTGGTCTCCTACTACTGCGCTCACACCACAGCTCTTAGCTAGAATGAAATCAACAGCATATCTAGTCTGCTCGGAGTATATTCGCATACTTTCTAATTGGGTGGTGATGTCACGTAAAGCTGCTACTGTGGAGTTAGACAGTATCTGTAACTTACATCCAAATTATTCTCTAGCTCTTTCGCCTCTTTGCCATAGCAGTACCATCAAAGGTAATAATGGAGGAGAGAATATACCCAAAGGTGATACCATTACTATAATTATTGATGTCCAAATCTATCACTCCATCACAGAACTCTGCAGTCAAAGTTCTTTTCACCCACCGTATATTTGGCTTACTGTACTTACAAGGTACACCTAAAGGGAGCATCATCCCTAGAGCAACATCATCGGTACCATTTTGAACATTTGAATAAGTACCATTAGACAAAACATAAAATTCTGGGTGTGCATAAAGTGGACCTTGATAATTTACAGGAGCATATCTGGTGTTCATTCAAAAAGTATTCGGATTCTTCTTTTTCACTAAAGGCATCATATTTTTGAACAATATTCCAGAACAATTGACCTACAAGAATGCATCAGTACTGTTTACTATCGGGCAACATGCTGGATAATATCCAACTTTTCGGGTAACCGTTACATCTTGGCAATGTCAGCCCACTAAGGTAATGTTCTGCTCTCTCATATACAGATTATCACAATATGTATTATTGTCACAAGCCAGCTATCCCTTTCCTCGTGGCTTCTTGTAATATAGACAAGGACCAGGATAACCCATTCCAAACTCACCCCTTACCTCTACAAATTGGGCTGGGCGGGTATACGTATAATTGACCAGTGACAATGGAAATGAATGAAATGAAATGAAAAGGAGACTTGTAAAGTGCAAAACATTCACCCAAAGGTATCATGGCGCTAGCTCAGCACGAGACCTGTAAAAAAACAATAGAGACACCTCAAAGATTGAACAGCCATGTTTTTAAAGCCTTCCTGAATGGTAACAGTTGCTTTTCTTTCTTAATCTGCACCAGCAGTGTATTCCAAAACCGGGTCGTGCTGACCAAGAAGCTCCTTCCACCCCACGCACACTTTTTAAACCTGGGAACTACCAGGTTGTGAGAATGTGCTGAGTGGAGCTGGCGGGCAGGGGCATAAGGCTGCAAGTTTTTTTTTTTAAATGCTGGCCCCGCATCGTGAGTTGCCTTAAATGCAATGCAGAGCGACTTAAATTCTATCTGCCTTTTCACTGGCAACCAGTGCAGCTTTTTGAGCGCCGTAGAGACCGATGAATATTTAGGTATGTTTAGCAATAGCCGCGCTGCGGCGTTTTGCACCATCTGCAGCTTGTTAAGACATTTTTTGCGGAGGTTCATAAAGAGCCCGTTACAATAGTCAGCTCTGGACAGAACAAGGGCAGACACCACCAATTTCCTCAAGTCAGCTGGAATGAATGGGAGAATCCTTCTTAGTATTTTCAGAGTATGGAAGGAGACGGAAGTGACCTGATTGACATGACCTTCAAAAGAGAGCATAGAGTCAAATGTCACCCCCAAGTGTTTTACCTTATCTTTAGGGTGGGGAAGCGGGCCAAACTCTGGAGGCCACAATGTGGGATTCCAAAAGTTGGTGTTTTTGCCAAAAAGTAGGACTTCAGTCTTGCTAGCATTAAGCTTCAGACAGTTAGCGGACAACCAGTCCCCTACCTGGCGAAGACATGTGTGAAACTGGGCCGCCGTATCGTCTGGAGAGCCTGTCACTGAAACCGCAATCTGGGTATCATATGCATATGAAATAGCAGAGAAACCCAAAGATCTGATTAGCCTTGCCAGTGGGGCAACATATATGTTAAAAAGGGTAGGGCTCAACGACGAGCCCTGTGGCACCCCGCATGGCAATGTGAAATTTAGCGACGTGTGCTCTGGAAGAGCCACAAGCTGTTCCCGCCCTGACAGAAATGATTTTAACAGATCAAGCGCTTTTCCTCTAATACCAACACCTTCCAGCACTTGCAATAATTTCTGATGGTTTACCATATCAAATGCTGCAGAGAGGTCAAGCAGCAGTAGTGCTGCATTGCCTCCTGCATCAACGGTCTGCCTAATTGTCTCAGAGGCAGAGATCAATGCCAGTTCGGTACTGTGTTGCTTTCTGAAACCAAACTGAAAATTATCTAGGCACTCGTGCTTTTCCAGATAGTCTAAGATGACTAAATTCATAGCCTTTTCCACCAACTTTGCGGGCAGTGGAGATTGGCTGATAATTGTTCGGGTCCGCTCCATCTATATTGGCTTTCTTGAGGAGGGGGAGAACGGACGCCAATTTCCAAATAGCCGGGAAAATACCGGTGATAAACATTTGGTTAAATATGAGAGTCAGATGTGGGGCAAGAATCTCAGGCAGAAGATTAAAAATGTTGGGTGGACAGAGATCAAGGGGGGGACCCGGATTTGGTGGACATCATAAGATTAATCACTTCCTCCGTTATTAATAGGGGAAAAGAGAGAAGTTCATGCTGGTCACTCCCATCAGTGGGTAGCAGAGTGATTTCCATTTCCCCCCTAGCCGCGCCAGGAGTCCCTACAGGTGGCAGCATCCCTAGGGGAGCACTCTGTGAGAACCCGCTATAGACCGCCTTCACCTTATCTTGAAAGAAGGTGGCTAGTGAGTTACAGAATGTTTCATTTGATGGTAGAATGGTCTCCTCGGGGCTTTTGGCTAGCTTTTTAACAGTCGCAAAGAGTTCCTTTGAAGAATTCTTTGCGGTTAGAATGGCTTTAGTGAAGTGAGATGCTTTCTCCATATATACTAACTTTTTGTAATCAAGTAAGGCTTGTTTATAGGCCAACTGGTTGTTAGAATCCTTGGACAGTCTCCACTTCCTCTCCAAACGGCGACACTTTTGTCTTTCCAATCTAAGTTGTTCTGAAAACCATGGTTCAGATTTCCTTGATCTATGACAGATGGATGATTTGACCGGAAGCACCTGATCTATGGAGCTCTTTAGCCAGACCTCAAAAGTGGCAGCTGCCTCACTGCAGATTCTCAGAGAGAACCGGTGAACTCCGTGACAGGGAGCTCTTGAGCTCCCTAGTATCAAGCCTGTTCCAGTGTCGAACCCTTTTCAACTGTTTATGATTACCAGTCCCTAACTGAGGGGTTGGAACAAGAAGTGAGAACATTACTGCTTTATGATCTGACCATACAAGCGGTAGTGAACGGGAGACAATGCAGGGACTTGTTGTTTGTGAACAGTCCATCCAACAGATGACCTCCTGAATGGGTGTTGCCTCTCATCTGCTGATGGAGGCCTAAACTGTTCGTGAAGTCAAGAAAATGAGCAGCATCTCTGTCTGAAGAATCCTCAAGATGGAGGTTAAAATCGCCCAAGAGCGTAAAGTCAGACGACTGAGATATAATGTCCAGGGAATTGCCAATGGTGTCCACAAACTCCGCCCGGGGACCAGGGGGCCGGTAAAGCAAAATGCCCTTAAAAGAGTAGTGGTTGTTAATAATGATATTGAATATCAATGATTCTAACGTGGGCCCACTGTTTTGCACATAGAAGGACCCTTTCCAAATATTTCTATAAATGACCGCTAGTCCCCCGCCCCTTTTCCCCACCCTGTCTTGTCTAAACATGGTGAACCCCGCAGGGACGGTCATAGCTAAATCAGGGTCTGAGGACACTTCTCCCCAGGTTTCCGTAATAAATGCTAAGTCTACACCGTGTGTCTCTACAAACAGCGCAAACTCTGTAGCATGTTTGCAGAGGGAGCGGGCATTTATTAGGGTACCCAATACTGCTCTCGCCCCTTCCCGCTCAACCTTAGTGTGATTGCAAACTACTGCTTTCAGTTGAGGTGTGGACAGGCAGATATCAAAACTACACTCGGGACAATGATAGGGTGCCATGGAGGGATGGAACCTGGAACTGACCTTGCGGCAGCACCTACCTATTTTATTTACGTCAAGTAGATGGTCCCTGGTATAGACGAGCCTGACGGCGGACTGCGGGCTACCACTGGCAGCATCCCTGGCCCTGGACACGGGCCAGGCGCGGACGGGCTTGCCTTTGGCGCGCCTTCGGCGTGCCTGCTGCGCGGCCGCTCAGCGGCCATGTTTTTATCCCCCACAGTAATTGCAGCCAGAACGTGGACCCGCCCCTGCACCTTCCTGTCAAGACGGAAGTGTAGCAGCAAAAGCGGTCCCCGCAACCTGTAACCCACTCCCAGAGCAAGCCAACGCTACAGAGGGAGGTGAGTTTGTTAGTGAATGTGCAAATGGGCAAGGTTTAAAAAGTCTTTAAAAAGCACAGTGCAAATTGCTACCAAGGTTCAAATTCATACAATTCATACAAAGATTAAAAAACAATCTAAAAACAGAAGGCATCAAATTTAAAAAGCGGCAGAAACGTTCCTAATGTTAAAGGGAGGCACGCTCAACAGACATGACCTACAGCTCAGAATTCAAGTGCGAGCAGTGGGTAAGCAGTCCATAAACTTGTAACAGATTCGGTGGGATAACAAGCAGTACCTTCTCCAAAAAATCTTTTATGTGTGTCTAGAAAAACATTACTCGGGGCTGTCCTCTTGGTGCGTATTTTAGAAACAACCTTATGTTTAGTACATGACGGTGCATCCTGATCACATTCCAAAACCCAGGACACCCCACCCAGAATCAATAGCAGTAATACCACAAGAACAATACACAATATTTTTCTCTTTGTAGACCAGAATATACGTAGAGGAACAGGGGGAATCACTGGCTGCTCTTCATCAGCAACCATCCAGCCAAAGGGATGCATAGAAAACGATAAAGCAAGAGGGGAAGGGGCCAAAATGCCAGCAAGAAAATGATACAAGTTCCCAGTGTCCGTCAGAGCCTCACTGGTACAGGCTCCTATTGTTCATCAAAACGTTGGCGCTCTTGAGCACCGGCTGTGGAGCTTGCTCTGTCCTAAGCTCGGGTTCCCACGTCGACCAGGATAATGTACTCCCAAAGGGATAATTTCGATCTATACTGTCCAATGTTCAAACTGTGCATAAATCTCACCTCACCCTAAACTAGCTCCATTGGCACTATAGCAAAGTACACCCTAACTTACACAGTCCATCCCTAACTAATCTGACTTCTCCATTGGTGCACTGTTCCTCAACCGAGGGTGCAAATTATACCTAGTAACTCCAGGCACAGAGGGATCAGTGAAAAGGGGCTCCTGGATAGCCCGTATTTCCGGAGGTACTGCCGCATTCAGCACTTCATCATTTTCCTCATCCGTTTTGGTCCAGGTCAGCCTGGCGTCACTGAAGGGGACAAACTGAGGCACCGTCTCGCACTCAGAATCTCCTACTCCATCCCTCACCCACTGGTCATAGGGCAAAGGTAGAGGTATCCTGCAACAATGAGTCACGTGGACCCAGTTCTTTCGACCCTCAATCTTGACTGCAGTACTTGTAGCCAGGAGGACCTGCTTCGGCCCCTTCCACCGCGGCTCCAAACGCTTCTTTCTCTGAAAGTTACGAATAAGGACAAAGCCACCAGGTTGAATATCATGTCCGGGCCCCTCTGGCGTAGCTGGCAGGGCTTCCTGGACCTGTTGGTGAATAGAATGCAAATTTTCAGTTACCTGGCAGAGGTAATCGAACAACAGTGGCTAATTAATATCAGTAAACCGGCGAGGACGCAGGACACCCCAGAATTTTGCTGGGCGTCCAAACACAACCTCGTACGGTGCCAATCCTGTCCTAGAATGTGCTGTTATTCTTGTCGACAAAAGAGCTAATGGTAAAGCATCTGGCCACTATAGCCCTGTTGTCTCCTGAATCTTTGCCAATTTCAGTTTGAGAGTACCATTGTACTTCTCAAGTAAACCTGCTGACTGCGGGTGGTTAACGGCATGAAACTTCTGCTTTATGTGCAAACCATCACAAATTAACTGAATGACCTTGTCATTAAAATGACATCAGTTATCACTCCAAATCAAACGGGGCAAGCCGAAACGAGGAAAGAACTCCTTCAGGAGTACCTTTGTAGTCGTAACGGCTGTATTGTCTTTAGTGTATAAGCCTCAACCCATTTGCTAAAAGCACAGACAACCACCAAAACATACTTCAAATTATTGCACCGATCTAATTCTATGAAATCCATCTGAAGGACTTCAAAAGGGAAAGTGTGTGGTGCTAAGTTGCTGGGTGGGGTAGGGGTACCTTTTCCGGGATTGTGCATCATGCACACCATACAATATTTCACTAAATGGGCTGCTGTCTTAGAAATATTATCGTTCTGCCATACAGGGTCTAACAACTTGCAAATACCCTTAGCACTAATATGGGCTGGGCCATGGGCCATCGTGAGAACATATGCATCTGGCAACATTCATCTCTGATTCCCTGACTTGTCAATCCAACATCCCTCTTCGTTCAATTGCGCTGTACTTTCTTGCCACAATGCTAGTTCTTCTATTGTGGCCTCACTTTGTATTTCTTTCACATTCTCAAGTGAATCCTCAAACATGGTAACTTCAGGCACCCACCTAGCGGGACCTGCTACAAACATTCTTTTCATTTTGTCCGGGCTGTTTCCTTAGCTGTCTGATCTGCAAACACATTTCCCCTACCCACATCATCAGTAACTTTCCTGTGAGCGCTACACTTTACTATGGCCATTTTCTTAGGGAGTGTCAAAGCAGACAAAAGCCTCAATATAAGGTGCCCATGTTGAATCTTGGCCCCATGCGAAGTAAGGAACCCTCTCTCAGCCCAGAGTCGCCCAAAATTGTGGGCGACTCCAAAGGCGTACTGGCTGTCAGTATAGATATTGACAGTCAGTCGTTCACTCAATTCGCAAGCTCTTAACAAGGCAACAAGCTCCGCAGCTTGGGCTGATTGATAGGGAACTCGTGATGTCTCAACCACTGTACCCAGCGTGGTGATAGTATACGCAGCAGTTGTAGTGCCATCTGATAATTTAAAACAAGAGCCATCGACATATAGTTCCCCTTGTGGGTCAGATAAGGGAACATCAGTCAGGTCTACCCATCCCTTCATCTCTTCTTCCGTCCGGAAGATACAGTCATGTTTATCAATCTCATCATTCTCAGAAGGGAGGGGCAGT
This sequence comes from Calotriton arnoldi, assembly GCA_963921515.1. NCBI lineage: Eukaryota > Metazoa > Chordata > Amphibia > Caudata > Salamandridae > Calotriton > Calotriton arnoldi. Next base: position 1,988,233 of record CAWUFW010002950.1, read on the forward strand.
AACGTGGCTGGATTCAGAGTAGCACATCTTTTAATCGTGATTTTTGTGTCAAATGTTTAGAAGATGTTTTTTGTTTGTATAATTTTTGTAATTTTGTTTTTTTAATGTTATTTTGGTTTGTCCATATACTTGGATTAATGTTGTCTGTACAGTGGTTGTATTGTAAATGTAGTCTTTTTATATGTTTTTAATCTACAGCCCTGAAGAAGTCCTTTTCTAGGACGAAACGCGTTGGCTGTCTGTCTTTTAAAGAATAAATCAATAAAGGAAAAGAGAAAATCTGATCCGTGTATAACGGCTTCGTGGCTTCGTAAAAAGTCTACCACTTATACGATATTTGAACATTGTCGCAAAGCGGTGCAGCTCTGATTTGGTTGTTTCATTTTGTTGCCCCTGGGAATTGGGGAGTGTTCTTGGACAGGGGGCACGTTTGGAGATTAGCACGCAGGACTCTATTTTGTTCTTTAATTACTCCAATTGGTGATTGCATGTGATCGGTGCCTTAGTGGTTGTTTTTGGTTCACTGTCCAATCTGTGTGTTTGTATCTTTTAATCGTGAT